>JAGDQP010006832.1:0-12547 GCA_022664845.1 Lepisma saccharinum | reverse complement strand
TTGAGAGATGGTACAAAGGTTTGGATCCTTCTGTTCACCTGTGCAGTATTCAGAGCCGTCCATCTTGAGCTGATAACTTCTTTGTCCACTAAAGGTTTCTTGCTTGGTCTTAGGAGATTCGTCGCACGAAGAGGCCGTCCAAAAATTGTGTTAAGTGACAACGGGACAAATTTCGTAGGTGCAAACAATGTGCTTAGTAATTTGAACTGGGACGAAATTCAGAGGGAAACTTCAGTGCACAGAATTCAATGGAAATTTAACCCTCCTACTGCAGCATGGTGGGGTGGTTTCTGGGAAAGAATGATACAAATTGTTAAATGATTGTTAAGAAGAGTTTTGGGACGCGCATCTTTACGTTATGAGGAGCTGATGACCACTCTGTGTGATTGTGAGGCAACGGTGAACTCAAGACCCCTTACGTATGTCACAGACGATGCACACGATCTCCTTGCCATTACGCCATCTATGTTCTTACAAGATGTGACAAATGTAGGTGTGCCCGATTTGGACAATTTGGACCGTACTTTCTTTAACAAAAGGTTACAATATCAACAAAAGTTGAGGGAGGATCTAAGAAGACGGTTTAGGAGCGAGTATTTGAGTCAGTTGATACAACGGCGTGAGAAGTCTGGAAATTATCAAGTGCTTCAGAAGGGTGATGTGGTGTTGTTAGACTCAGAGGGTTGTAAGAGCATTGCCTGGCCACTAGCTAAAGTGATTGATATCTATCCTGGACGAGATGGTCATTGCAGAGTTGTTCGGCTGAAAACATCTGGTGGAGAGATTATTCGACCCATTCAGAGAGTGTTCCCTCTGGAGGTATCTTCTGTCGAGGAGTCATCGATTCCAAAGGGAGATAAGAATGAAGAGTTGGGGAAGGGAAACGGTGAAAAGGTCATAACAAAAACTGTGACTACTCGAAGTGGATGACAAGTGAAAGTTCCTCTAAGATTGCTAGAAGACTGAACTGTGATGTGTAATGTAGTTTGATTAATAGGGACATTAATCAAAGGTGGGAGGATGTTGAGTACGGGGAAAGAGATAAAAACTGAATCGTTCTTCTTTTGTTTTTTGTGTTTTTTTCTTCTCTTGTATGAGGTTCGTTATGTAGATTGTAGATGTATGAAGAGATAGAGCTCTGATTAAAACGTAGTAGTGTGCAATTCACCTGTGTAGTTTATTTTGCAAGGGTAAACACTGAAGGTTTTAGTGTATTACCAACACATAGTTTGAAGACCAGAAACTCAGGCAAGGAATCAATGATTTTTGAAGTTCCTCAAATCCAAAGCTTATAAATCGTGGAAATTTGGATGAAAGCGTCAATTCCTATTCTGTGACATAACCGTGGTTCAGTTAAGAGGTAACAAATATGACAGATATCCACATGTAATTCGATATCCGAAACCAAAAAGAAATGGCAGCTCTTATGGCAAAGTTAATTCATTCAGAGATAAAGGAAAGACAAATCTCTTCCATCTTGCGGCTTGTAAGTGTCAGTTCTTTTTCTAATTATTCCTGGGACAAGTTACACAAAGTACCTGTCAATGAACAACAATTTCTTCCGGATCAAAGAACCGTTAGAAAAAATGTTTATTGACCAAGTTCAAACAAGCAAAAGACAGGAAAAAGAAAAACGAATAGTCAACGAAGCAATAAGAGTTGCAAAATTTCAATCTACCCCAGATGTATTCCAAATTGTCAACATCTGAAATGGAAGTTATTCCTCTGAAGAAGGAGTATGCATTAGTACCGCACTGGATACTGAAGAGCAACCCCCGAAGAACCATCAATATCTAAGGTACATCAACAAAATCAGATGAGGTTGTCACTACCAAATTTGGCAAGCATTCTGGTTAGTTGGAACATTCTAATAGATGTGAAGCAGCAATTGCTTCTGCAGCTTTACAAGATATTAGGATCGTTACAAAAGAAAACACATCGCAAGTAATCTACAGGAATAAATTAAAAAAGAGAGCGAAAGAAAACCCGAGCTTTCCTTCGATGCAAAATGCAGGACAAGGAAAATAAGATTCAAAGTATCTACTTCGACGGAAGAAAAGACAAAACCTTGTTCAACGAAAAAATCGGAGATAAATACAATCGAAGAAGCATCAGTGAAGAACGCATAGTACTGATTGAAGAACCAAATTCTGTTTATTTAGGGCATATGTCCTTTACGGGAAAAGATATGGCTAAAGGGATTTACAAATTTTTGTACAGAGAATAGCATTGATCTAAAGTGCCTTCTCGCTATTGGGTGCGACGAAACAGTTGTAAACACTGGATGGAAAAGTGACATTTTAAGATTTTTTTGAACTAGAACTAAGGCGTCCTTTGCAATGATTCATTTGCCAATTGCATGTGAACGAGTCTCCTTTTCTTAATTTGTTCATGCAGGAGGAACTACAGGACCCAAAGCATTTACAGTACTTATTGGAAAGCTCTTGGAGAGTTGGCAGAAACTTCCAGTTGTACAATTTGAAAAACAAAATAGTTGTGATCTACCAGAGATCCATATTAACATTCTCAGCAGAGGTCAAAGGTATTGTATAAGATATAACTTAAGCAATTTCAAGTGGAATATGTACCGTGGATTTGCTTAATCGCGATCCTACGAAACTGGCACATTCCAGATCACTTACAACAACCAATCGCGTCCACGGAGTCTACACTGCAGGTGAGATTCTATCTGCTAATCTTAAAGTGTGTTAGAACTTATACTACGTTTGGTTAGAAATAACGAGAATGCATCACGCTAGGATCGAAGAAAACACATTTTCAAAACGATTCAGCTATCTTGTTTCTTGAGCACCGAACCAAAAGTTGTAGTTGATCCAGCTACGCAAAGAAATGCTTATTTTAGTCACTCTGGAAATCTTCTTGCTACGTATTTTGGTAGACGATAAGCCACATATAAGGGATCTTGCTCTAAGGAGAAGATTGAAAGCAAGACTAAAAGAAGATGCAGAAATCAAAGAATTCCGAATTGCTACTTTGAACTTGAATACATCCGAATGCTGGGATATAATCAACTGGCAAAAATGCAGATTTTACCCAACACATCAAGCGAGGAACTCAGTATAATTGGTTATCGAAATTGCAGACATTCCTCATTTTCATTTTCCCCGGTTCCCGTGCTACACTCAGGCTGTTGAAAGATGCATTATGCTACTGATAGAAGCTTTGTAGAGCGTATTTTGCCCAGAAACGAGGGACGGCTTTATCCGTGTAAAATTGAAAGCATGGGAGGTCATACCACGCTTCAACACCAAACGTCAAATCAACACTAAATAATAGACCAACTGCTTACAAGGCAAGGAATACAGGTTGGGATGGGCAGGGAGGAAGTTGATTCAGCAGTCGCCTCCGCTTGGTGAATTTTGGGTTCATTTACTTGAAATCAGGCAAAGACATAGTCCGAGAGAGAAAAAACCTCCTATGGTGTAATAATATGATTTTCAACATTATTTGAATAGGCAATTTTTGCCGGACGATAGAGGACAAAGACATGGTCTAATTGAAATGAAATTTTACACAACTATTTTAGGACCAAAATGGATATTTTTATTTGTATTATATTAAGGAATTTCTTACAAAGTCAAATAACCCGAGTTTCCACTCCACCCTAGCGCATATACTTTTACACTCTAATCACGACGGAAGAGAAAAAATATTAAATTCTTTTCTGCCTCATCAGTATGTTTGTTTGCGAGAAATTTTCTTAAACTATACTTGGTTTGTCATTGTGACACAGGCATAGATCATATTATATTATGCAAATACTATTAGCGCAATATATACGTTCGAATTATAAATGTCATAATAAAATTATATATATGGTCATCAGCTTGTTATTTTGTAATAACCGAGAAAATTCTAAAAGAAAAAAAACATTCCTTAATATTTCCAGTTTTCACGGAAGTTTCATTCTACATGCGAAATTCTATATACTACAACTTTACAAGTTGAAATTATTACCAGATTCTACAGACCCACCTTGAAAATTGATTCTCTATTCTGCAAACTGACCAGAAAGAATGAATATCTACTAATCGTTTCTTCTACAAGTGCCCGTTTGCTTGTAAAGAATAATATTAATAATGGTATTATTTACTGAGTTTTCATCGAAATTTACAGAGATTTTGGTGTATAATTGCACATTGCTAAAGACATCGGAAGTCAAAATGAAGTACAAAATAAACAACTCATTGCGATATGATCCTCAGGTACGAGGGTTGTGCAATGAGTCCTTAGAAAAAGATAGAAAAACTTTTTTTTGTCTTTCAACATAATCTTCCTTTAACTCGATACACTTTTCCGAGCGTTTCTTCAACATTTTTAACTGTCCAAAAAGTAGAATTTCTGAAGGTCCTCAAAATAGGCATGTGTTTGAGCGATGACCTCCTCGTTCGACGTGAATCTTTTTCCGACGAGCCATTTTTCTTCAAGTTTGGAAATAAAAATATCATTGGGAGTCAAATCTTATGAATACGGTCGATGTTGTAATAATTCGAACTTTAATTCCACAATTTTCGCCATCAAAACTGGGCAAGAGTGCACCCGTTTCTCCAGTTCACTGAGAGCAAACGCGACATCCAACTTGCTGAGATATTTTTTTTTCACACGCAATTTCTTGTGCAAAATTAAAAACACTGTACCTTGTGATATGCTTGTGGTCTCAACTATTTCGCGCATTTTGATTCGTCGATCACCCATATCGTGTATTCTGTCAATAATTTCAGAGGAAGCCACTTCCAGTGGACGTCCCCAATGATGTTTATCATTTGTAGATGTGTAGCCACGTTTAAACTCATTTATCCAATTGTAAAACAGTCGCGAACATAGGAGCAGATTTGCAATGAACTTCATCCAACTCGGCTTTGATCCCTTTCGGTGTTAAGCCTTCTAAATAGAAGTGTATAATCACTGCACATCATTTATTTTTTATTTCATTTTGTATTTATTTTCTATAAAAAATAAAAGTGTGTTGCTATGGAAATGAAACCACGTGATGTATATAGCTGAAACTTTAACCGCAGCCTAGTGAAAGAGGACGCTAACTAAGAGTAAACCCCTTTCGATTCTACGAGTGCCAACAATTGGATTTTCAAAGGATTTATTGAACGACCCTCGTACCTTCAAACCTAAACGGTGTCTTGTACATTTTTCTTAATAGCTGTTTCTCACGCACATATAATAACAAATGAAAACTACAAGAAAAGAACGTACTAAGTCCATTTTCTTGACTTCATAGAAGAGCGTTTTAAAAGTTCATAATCAAGCATTACGTATTACCTGCCCATCAAATAAAAATTTGCTTGTAATAGATGGACTATACACTATAAAAAATGTACCTCTGAATTAGGAGTACAAAATTCCAGTTTTTCTACTCCCAATTTTTTTAGATGCACTGCCGAACCCAGGGTTGGGTTTAGAGGGACGGTTCATTTTCTCCCAATTCTTGGGAGAGAACAGATGAATAGAAACAGAAGAAGTATAGTAAAATATGAATTCCTGTGTCCGTCGCTGATTCCAAAAAAAAATGGGAGTGCTTTACACCACCTATTTTGCAGAGGCAGTAACGGATTCATATTTTACTTTCGTTTTTGTTTCTATTCATCTGTTCCCAAGAACTGAGGGGAAAAGAACCGCCCCTCTAAAATCAGCCCTGGGTTCACCAGTGTCCCTAAAAACTTGGGAGTACAAATTTTATACTCCCAATACAGAGGAACAGTTTTTACAATGTACATAATCTCTTCATGTATAATTACTGTGTCATAAAGGCCCTTCAAAGAGTCACCAGATGGTCTTAATTATATCCATTTGGTCCAAAATGAACAAAGTATTTTCTTTTCCTGTGGTCTTGAAATTTTATATCCCGAATTTTATATACCTTTAGATCTTTAGGCTGGACATGAATGACTCCCCTGAGTATTCAATTAGTGACACTACACTAAAGTAAGTACGGAATCATTACAATGAGAACGCTATATGTTTTAATATTCTAGTGTTTGTGAAGCTCCAAGGTTATCCATCGTCGTAAGTTTATCTAGTTTGGTTGCATTCATTCGTTCCTCATACGGTAATAGGTGTATGTTTTAATATTGTAATATAGTTGAATCCTTATTAATATTTTGCTACACCTAGTGTTGGGTAGTATCTAGGTACAAATCATATATCTATAGTATATACCTACGCATGTAGTACCTAGTACCTAACTAGGTACTTTTTCGATTTACCTAAAACATAAATATTAGGTACTTAAGCTAATAGTCGAGCAACAAGCTTCTCTAAGTCTAGGGTTGTATCTGTATGGAACGAAACTTCTAATGTTTAATTGGTAACGAAGTGGATGGAGTTTAGGAACTGTTTGTCTCAGTCACAAAATAAACGGAGTCGAATTTGTAGTTAATTTATAGTTTGTTTTTTTTAAATGGGAGTCTTGTAATTACTTTCAACAATTTTCAGAGTAAAATTATCATCAGAAATGTCTTCATTGTCAAGCAAGATTACAAAGGAATGCACATCAAGAGGAAAAATATATAAGGATCTTTCAGCTTCATATTTATTTCGATTTTAAAACAATGCATCAGCTTCTGTTTAACTATTCACCATTCAAAGTAATATCTTTACACCTTGAAGAAACAGAGTTATTAGACAAGAGGTGGCTGAATGCTGATGGGAATTACTTTGTGGACTGACGATAAGTACGGTGGCCATACGTCCCGAAATTTCCGGAACGGTTCCGAATTTTAGGGTTTTGTCCAGGTGTTTCGAAAAATATATTAAAAGTCCCGAATTTCATGGGTTAATCTTTCAACAACCTAAGTGGAAAGGTTGGAATAGAATTGGACACTGTTTAAACAAATTTTACCATCTGCATGACTCGACGATATGTTGAAGAAACTGTGCAATATATTCTTACCTCACTGACAATCTCTTCATAGAGTGGTCTAAACTTATATTAACTAATTAACTGAGATCATTTCAGTTCTCAAGGACCTAAATCAGCAAGAGATTACCGTCCCAAAATTAGAGAAAATGTGTGAATTCGTGTACTTCTAGAGATCAAAAATCGAATGTGTGAAAGCCATGTGAATTATTTAAATGAACAATTCAGAATCTTGATGTATCAAAAGATTAAAAAGAACAAAGTGCTTACAGACAGGGTAAGTTGTCTTCAGAGAAGTATGATTGGTTCAAACTGTCAACGTCGATCATTCCAGTGGAATAAACTTTAAGTATCATTTGTCCACGCTTTGAAAGACTCTTATTTAAAAGTTATTTTAATTTACAACCTATTTCTAATTTGGTACTATTTTTAATTTTATTTTAAAAGTCGTGACTAATTTTCATAAAACGGAATTTTTAAGCTAAATTTATGGCCTAAATAACAAGTTTCTTCTTGGGTCGACTTTCAAACCACCCGCAAATGTGTGTGTGGGTATAAGTGTATGTGTGGTGGGGGGGGGGTAAGACGTCCCGAATTTTGACCGAGAAAATATGGTCACCGTTACGATAAGTACTGATTTTGATTATCGAAAATGGCAAGGAGTTTTTTGGTTACCTTGTACTTGTAGTTTCTATAATTTCTGCTCGTAGAAATCCAGTAATGTTATTAAAAAGTCGTGATTGTATTGTACAATATAAACAACGTTTGTAATTTATAGTTCTCGCTTTGCAGCTTGTAAGTCACTTTGCTGTCCGATTGTGCTACAGTCTCTGCAGATTTTTCGTCATATTGAAGAAGTTGCTTTGAGCAAATACAGTGCGAATATAGTGCAAATACAGTGCAAATACAAATACATTCAAGATGCCTTGAATTATTAAATACTATTCAAGAGTATTTTTGTTGGTTTTGGTGTTAATATTGTCACGCTAACATATCGAATGAATCTCAAGTAATGGCATTAGAGTATGGGACTATAATCTATTTATATATTTTTTTTAATGAATTAAAGAAAAACATTGTTTTGATGTGTGCTCATAGCAACCGCTTTTCTCCCGTGTCATTATTAAGCGTATTATCTGTTCTGCTTTATATATCAAATTTACATCGTTTAGACATCTTTAAAAGATATGAAAAATGGCAATACTTGAGTGCGATGTTATCTTGACGTTCTGTGACGAATACGAAGTGATTCATTAAAAGAAATAATTCCTGGTTTATGAGTCTGTATGTTTATGATTAACCTAATCCATTATATAACTTGCTTAAAGCTATGACATTCATTTTCTCATGATTTGACAGTTCATCAAAATATGATTGCAACGTGTGTTAAGATGGCAACAGCTATTAAGTGGTAAGGACTTATTTCGAGTTATTTCCAAGAAGATCTTTTGAGTACGGTAATCAAATCTTGCCTGTGTCCTTACCCATTTAATTTCGTTAAGCCACACAATGCTCTTTTAACGGCCATGTTTTGTTTACTTAAAAAATTCTGATAACATTTTTTTTTTCAAACCGTCCCGAAGTCAAATAAATAAGATTGATCTTTCACTTGTCAATTTGAGTGGGGCTAGAATATGCAGAGAGAAAAGCGCAGAATGGACAGCTGTTTTATTGAGTAAGGGAGAGGAGGGCACATTGGTACAGGGGGTGGATTAGTACAGTGCCTTTAGTTGTTGCTAATGGTAAATATGAATGTTGAAAAGTATATGGTAAGCAGCACTGATGTTCGACAATTAACGTACTGGAAGTACATGGCGGTCACCCAATTACTTCTTGCTGTGTCGTGGATTCTATTATTATCGATGAAAAAATAATATTTTACTTTCAGACTCGTAAGCTTGTTTATTGAGTTATCAGTAAAATGTCTGCTGTGCATGAGCACGTATTTTCTTGAGTGCAAATTTTGTATGTATGCAACATAACTAACTCAGCTCATTCATTAGGAAATTGCTTTCTTTCTTAAAATGACCGCTTGGAGCACATTAGTAAAAAATCGAAGCGGCACATTGGAACGCACGAATTTGCCCCTTTTGCCGTTGTTTTAATCTGTCTCTAGTCACAAGTAAATCTACGGAACTGTTGACACGCCAATTTCCTTGAAACTCCGGGAAAGTATAGCGCAAGTGAAAATATTTGGAGCCCTGTTTTCCGTTTTCGCCCATAAAACGATTTACTAATCTTCCCGTCTGCAAATCACGAAAAATGACAAACTTCATGACTATATTAAAACTGTCATAACTTTGTCAATTTTCATTCGATTTACACTATTTGTTTCTTAAATTAAAGGGGAATCAATGCTCTATAAGACTAATAAGTTGAATTTGTCATTAGAGTTTATAGTGAAACCTACTTCCCCATCGATTTGTTTATGGTGAAATAGCTTTTCCAAGCAATTCCCTAGTACTATATCCATATACTAAAATATAATATGGAAATGTCGAAAATAATTAAGTATTTGTATATGTAAAGTCAGTATATGTAAAATTGTATATGTACAGTCAGTAAGGATGATGTATACTGTTAATTTAATGTGTATTGTTAGTAACACTTTAGGAACACTGTAAACAAATTTTGTTTTTTTACGATACGTGAGTTACATTTGGAATACGAATTTCTATGTAACTCTATTAACAAAAATAGATTACGGAATGCATATCCAGGTAAATAATTAAATACATATGTGCCGAATATCAAAGTTTCAGTGTATGTACAATAAATAAGAATATAGCAAGTTTTAAATCATTATTTAATGATAGTGTTTGTCAAGACACAAAAACGTGAAGCGACGCTGTATACACGCTGTATAGTTTACTTTTCAGTACCGTACGATTCTTTTCTTTTGTGTATTATTTAATTTGAGAAATTCAAAAGATTTCTTCAAAGGTAATTAATTTCTTCATAAAATCAATTGAATTAAGTTTTTATTTCAATTACAGGTTACAGGTCAATTACAATTTAAGTTTTTATTACAGGTTAACTCACATGTTTACCTAAACCCGCGTGTTACTAATACTAGAGAAACACAAACCCGTAGAAACGTAATGACTCTTAAAAGATTTAGTATTTATCTTTAACATGCTCCCAGTTGTCTAAGTATATGGCAAATAGTAATTTTGAAAGCATAATTTCACAATATTGAGTATGAAAGCATAGTATGAAATATAAAACATCATAATTTTATTTTTTTATCAATAATTCACAACTTGTAACTGTTGAAACAAATTTGTTTGTTTGTAGGTAGCCCATAGGTAATAATAAAGAGGTAGCCTATGTAATTAACTACTGACGGTAGGGTTGTAGAGTGGTAATAGATTGAAGATTATTATAAATAGTAACATAATCTACTTTCTAAATTAGTAATCATCTTTCCCTTATATGATATAAAATAGTAAACTTTTTTGTTGTTGATAAAGTTGTAACACTACCAAAGTAGAAATAAAGCAGAATCCGTTTAACAGTTTTAACACCGTAAAAGCATTTTCTTTAATAGAATTAACTAATAGTTTACTTCACACATCATGTCATATTCAAGGATGTTACAATTAGACGATGGGCCAAAATTGAAATAAAACAACAAAGAACTGAATCCGAACGTACCAACTAACTAACGTCAGTCTGTGAGCAACTTCCTTGGTTGCTGCAATGTACGACACCAAATTTAGATGAATCAGAATAGAAAGATATTTTTCTTCTAGGAAAAAGAAAACAACATTTAGAAAAAAATATATTAGAAAAGAAACTGCACTAAATTAACAGCAATTTCTCTGGCTTCATTTGCACTGTCAGAATCATCTGTCACAGAATAATCATCATCTGGCGATGTCTCTCTCATAGATATAACCAGAGACCACATCCATAGTAAATACCGTATGCTTAACTTTCTTCTTGAGTCCAAAATTAAACCGGAAATATTCCAATTCAAAAGCTAATCTAGATGTACAAGAAAAGTAGTCGATACTGGGATAGTTAAGGAAAAATATTACAACTTATTTTGATCTTCAAATTCAGCAAAGTAATAAGTCAAAAGAACATTATATTAATAGGTTTTGTACTATAATACTAATAGCTAGCGAGCCGTCGTTTGACTACCGTTGTTGTGTTCGTGAATCTCCTACCAATGATCAGTTCATAGATACCTACACAAACCACTTAGATACAAAGTAATATCTTCAAAATTGTCTTATTTGAGGTTGCTTATTGCAGCCAATGAATTGTACTGTTATTTAAACTAACAAGATAATATGAACATATATAAATCATAATTGATATAATTATATATACATTACATCGAGATTTATGTATGAAATATCTTTTTTTTTAGTTGTATTTTGTTTACAAATTTAATTGTTCGTTTCCAATTTATTCCCGTTCTTGTTATAGGCGTGTAAATAATAATTTTTCAAATACATTTTCGTGACGCCAAAGAATATGCCGTAAATCAGAAACATACGTCGCCGTCTGTGAGCGCGGAATATCTCCGTCTTATTGTAAATGAAGCATCTCCCTGAATACAATAAATTAGAAACTTTAATTGTGTATCATATCGTGTACAAAATTTGTACTTCCACTAGAATTATACAGAGTGTAAAGAAAAGATGATAACAATTATTGGAAGGTGAATTCTGACATCGAAACAAGAAAACAATTCCCATAAACATATTTCGAATTACGTTTCTCTTTCGATATTCAGAATTTCCAACTTGCAGCCCATATCTCTTAAGATGCGCCATATATCTTAAAGGAACAAAATTTAATGGTAAGTGATTTGTATCAATACAGTAAATATTAGGAGTTAAGAGGTGATGCCATCGGGTGTCAGTATTGCCAACCCGTTATATCGTGTGTTTTTTCAAATGGTACTACGTCAGTATATTGGATATGTAGCATTATCTAGTGATGACAAACATCGTATGTGAAGCACAGAACGCAGTGATACAACCTGTGAAGGTTTGCTCCTTTCTTTGAAGAAACGATGCATTTTTTTATGCTTAAGCTGGTATAACATTCACAATTTGCAACGCTGCGTTCTATGCTCCTCATATGATGTTTATCATCAGTAGGTGATGCCACATATCCAATAAACTGACATAGTGCAATTTGAAAAAAATAGACGATATACTAGGTTTTGCAACACTGATCACCCGATTGCATTAATTTTTAACTCATAATACTGTATTGATGTAATACTGTAAACACTGTAACTCGAAAATAAAGCGTAATTCGATCCATGTTTATATGATCTTTTTCTCTTGTTTCGATGTCAGGATTCACCTCTCAAAGTCTGTAACCATCTTTTCTTTACACCCTGTATATCAATAACCAATGTCTGCATAAAAAGGTTTATTCGCGAAGAGAAAAATCTACACACATAAGATAAATTTCCACTCATATACATTGGACAATATTATATACAATAGTATAGTATATTCTTATTTTTTGTATCATAAAGGACCTATTCGTCAGGTATATAATTTCTTAATTTCTATTATTATATAAATCCACATAAAGCAAACATTGCTATTCCTACTATTTACGATACCACTTATTGGGCACAATGATTGCTACTGAAAATATCCAATACTTGTCCTCTAATTT
>JAGDQP010006831.1:0-70197 GCA_022664845.1 Lepisma saccharinum | reverse complement strand
GGCAATGCTACAGCGAGTGGTAGGAACCGAATTACTAAGTCGTATACTTGTATACATCGATGATATTGTGATTCCAGGGATGAGTTTGGAGGAACACCTATGGTTGTTGGACCAGGTACTGACTAAGATGGAGCAAGCGAACATCAGTATAAATTTACGAAAATGCCAATTCTTAACTCGCAACATTAAATTTTTGGGATTCGTAGTAACACCTCAAGGCATCACTAAAGATCCAACATACGTTGAAGCAGTGTCTAAATTGCAGAGACCAACAAATCTGAAAAGTTTACAGCGACTACTAGGTCTTCTGAATTGGTGCTCTAAATACATATATGATTTTGCCCGTAAGACCGCACCACTATATGAACTGGTTAAAAAGAAAAAGAAATGGAAGTGGGAAGATCGACATACTGAGTGTCTAGAACAGCTAAAACAAGAAATGTTGTCTAACATTATGCTATATCACCCCAAACTTGATCAAGATTTTTACATCGTCGTTGACGGGTCAACGGTTGGAACTGCTTCCATCCTCTATCAACGCAATGGGGAAGAAATTCAACTCATTGGTTTTGGTGGCAGAGCGCTTAAACCTTGTGAATCTCGTTACTCCATTACAGAGATCGAGCTGTTGGCGTTGGTACAGGCTATTCGTAAGTGGAGGACTTTGTTATTAGGACACAAAGTGATTGTGTTTACTGACCACCAGGCTTTAACTTATTTTAATAGTATTAAGCACTGGAATAGTCGTCTCCATAGGTGGAGTCTTGAAATCCAGGACATCGATATGGATATCCGCCATGTTCCCGGCGTGGAGAACATCGCTGCAGATACTTTGTCACGGATATATCAGGATGCAGAACAACAAACTTTTCATGTCCAACAAGTCAGTCTCATACCCGGTCAATTAGGTGATATACAGCCTGAAGAGTGGCGGAAACAACAACATGAAGATCCTCTGGTAAAGAAGTATCTAGATCAACTGGAAGGGTTAACACCACTCAGCAAGAATACGTTGGAATATTATAGATTAGACAACGGAATTTTGTTGAAGAGAAATTTTCATCTGACGGATCAATGGAGAGTAATGGTTCCAAAATCTCTAGTTCCTATTGTCCTGAGGAGTATGCATGATTTACGAGGCCATTTTGGTTACAACAAGACATACACCTTGATTATTGATAACTTCTTTTGGGAGACGATGCGAAGTGACATACGGAATTACATCAAGGACTGTATTCTGTGTAAGCAAACTAAACCTGATCGTCATCCTCTGGCCAATCCCATGCATTCGGTATCGACTACTGCACCGAGGCAAATACTTTCTATTGACCTCATTGGAAAATTACCTACCTCGAGAGACCAGAAAAATTACGTTTGTACGTGTCTTGACGTTTTTTCAAGATACCTAGTCGCTTATGCGATAAGAAAACCAACCACCAATGCCGTCCTTAAATGCTTAGATCAGTATTTTGCCCACTTAGGAATGCCTATGGCAATATTATCTGATAATGGGCCTTGTTTTGTTTCAAAGAAGTACAACAAGTACCTAGAAAGCAGAGGAATAAAAGTGTTGCATGCAACCCCCTATCATCCTAAGTCTAACCCAGTGGAGCGGATTCACCAGGAGATGAATCGGCTTTGGCGAGTATTCTACGCTCATTCTCATCGACAGTGGGTAGATCACTTAAATAACATCGTTCATTTACTAAATAATACAATTTCAGACAGCCTAGGGTTATCTCCTACAAGCATCTTCTTAAACACAGATCCGAATTTACCGTTAAAGAAGCATTTGGGACTGGTAGACCTTATTAACACGAAAGATCATCCATCATGGGCCGATAAATTGGTCATGGTTAGTAATAGGAAACAGGATATCCTTGACAGACGGAACAATAAGAGGAACAAGCAACTAAGTCCTCGCAGAAACGTCTCTGTTGGCGACCTTGTCTTTATCCGAAACCATCCCCGAAGTGAAGGAGACAGTGGAGTGATAAAGAAGATGTTCCATCTATTTCTTGGACCGTATCTGTGCGTCGAGAAGCCCAGCGACAAGGTAGTTGTGTTAATGGATCCCATGGAAGGTACCATAATTGGAAAACAGTCGACGGAGCATTGTAAACTATGGACTCCATCGCCGACTTTGAAGAAGGAGTGGACCTTTCTTATGAAAAAGTCTGTTACTGATAAATACATTCATTTGGTAAAAAGTGTATCATAAGTGGTAAGTCATTTTTTCAAGTGTATTCTATATTAATGTATATGTAATTGTGTGAAATAGCCCACAAGCTAGGGAGTAAAAAAATATATATATGCCCACTAGTAGTTAGGGTGCAAGATTCTTGCAGGAAAAAAAAGTGAATAACATTCAGTGTTTTATAGATAAATATTGTTAGTGGTAAGTCATTTGCTTTGTGGTGATTCGAATTCGTGACTTCGTTGTCGGACAACTGAGGATTCGGTCCCTTATCGAGCGCCATATGTGACGGACAGGTAATTCGCCCTCACATGATTATAACAACATTTAGTGCAATTGGATATTCTTAAAGTAATTTTTATATTCCGACACGCATTGATATCGTCGCATGCACGAAGAGACGCTTGAGTCAACGCCCGGCGTATGTTTGTGTCAGTGCTGGACAATTCTGCCCGAGCGAGCTGGTAACATTGCATCGTCCGAGACAGCAGAAGACATTGCGCGTTGCACCGGAGAGGAAACATTGTTCGTGCGCCAGTGACAAAAAACTCTCATTGTACAAGTGTAATTACTTACATATACAAAACTTATAGTGCAAAAGGATCAGTAAGTTCCAAGGATTCACAGGAACACAAAAACCGGACGAAAAGCTGGGATCATCACCGCATAGGAACGAGTAATGTATACCTAGTTTTGCTGGATGACTTGTACGCCGCACTGAAGGTAACCCTTTTCGTTTCTCTTAATTATAGACAACCTGTTGAAATCTAATTACATATTTGCAGTGACTATTTGCAAGCTTAAGAAAGGAATATATTTTATTGTGTCGAGTGAAATGACATCGGATTATGTGTAGCATCGTTGCATCAGTTACATATCGTCAACAGTGCTCTTGAAAACAAAAAAGAAGTCACGTGATTAAACGCGGGTTGTTGATGCTCGGACGCTATTGTTAACTTCGTTGTCGATTATCCGATACGCGTTTCCACCTTGCCTTCGTTTAGATAGTCTTTCTGTGGGCAATAACTAAAGAAATACAATTCAACTAAATAAAGGATCCTATTATTCTATTGGTATATTTAGTTTAGAGTCGTAGTAGTAGTACGGTTTATTTGTGTTATGTTGTTGAATTACAAAATAGTAGAGAAAATCTAGACAACATTATTCATTATAACAAACTCGAATGCATCATTAGAGTATGAAATAAAGTAAGTCGTAACTTGCTAGCATTCATTGGACTCGAAAGCAAATAAATAAAAAATTAATGCAAACACAAGAATTGTAAGAAAAAAAAAGTTTTGTACGGAACCTAAGTAGTCAGTTCAAAACTCCTGTATTATAAAAAAGATACTAATAGCGTAAATTATGTAATACTATGATACAATAGAATTACTCGCGCGGTACAAGTACATTGAACTGTGGTAATATTAGAGGAAACCTAACTCGTAAAAGTAAAGATAATACTATAAAAGGATTGTGATATAAGTCGCATACAATTTCTTCAAACTGTCAGGACGTCTGTTAAAGCGACACTTGAAATATAATATAACAATTCTTGATCAGTGCCGATCGGGTATATGTCAACAAAGCACGTTCAGAGATTAAAGCCGAATGTCGAGAAATTTAATTGTACTCCGTCAACTAATGTGAAGTACAACCTTGTTACTTGTTAATGAAAAATAAATATTGTTGTGCATGTTAAGTATAAAATATACTTCATCGGACTCGAATGTTCATGGAGCACAGGTGTACGTAAACGTCGTAAGAGCGTAAGGAAAATATAGTTGCAGAATTAAGTAAAAATTGTGTAACGTTGGGCTCAACGCTTTACGGGTACCCGGCCGATAAACATTTTCATTAACGATAATCTCTTATAATTTATGTCAAAAGCATTCAGATAAACTTTATTCATTTTTGATCGTTTCGTTATTAGTAGAGTGCATTATTGTGTATGTTACTCCTGTTTTGACACATTCAAACGCACTCAATTTTTGGTAAAATTATCACGTGCCTACAGAAGTAAACGCACACACAAAAGAATAATCGCGTGTGTGCCCTGTAATCAGGTCAAATATTAAATATATTCATTGCTTTGTAGTAACATATCAACTTATTGGCGTTTTTGTGTATGTTTTACCTTTTATACCGACGGAATACCATAATTCCGGAAAAAGTTTGATTTCTGAAAATAGTAATAAAGTACTCTAAATGGTGTGAAAAGTGTTAGTATTTATTGGAATACTGAAGAAAACATTTCTACTAAGGTATTTCGTGAAGTTTCACCAAAAGTGACATTTTTCAATATTTTGGTCGGAGTCAGTAGAAGTGGTGTGGATTTTTGAGTCGGGGCTCCAAATACTAAAAACGTGGTTTTCTGCCTAAATACAGTGTTTTTCACCCACTTTCAAGCGTTTCAACGTTCGTCACGCACTTTGCGACCGTTTCCCGCCATTTGCACACATTCATCTATTTGTTGATTTTTGTGCGTTTTTACAGTATTTCGGGGCTCAGAGGACCTATTATCGGTATTACCGTTCCATCAACCTTTGTCTCCGGAATTCACTGGCTTACTGGTTTGGAAGTATTATACAGGACCCCAAGGGTGAGCAGTAGGGTTGCCTTTGTCCTCGCTCGTTATCACGGAAGCTATATTATCCCGCGGCGCTCTTTTCAAGAGAAGTGGGACGTACGCGTTTAATTACTGCCCGGTAAATTATTGTACGGTTTGGTACTCCGGGAGGAAGGAATTCTTCACTTACCAAGAACCGTCATATCCTCAGTCACACGAGGCAAATACTGTGATGATATTCACAAACTAGACCCTACCTATCTTCTAACATCCTCTGTCCCTCCCTACCCAGGACTGAGCCTGAGATGCCTGAAGACCAAAATAATTTCAGAGTAACGGGTCTGAAATATAGTGACGAAAGACAATTAATTGAAAAGGAAACAAGATGGAGTGATGATTCTACTAAGAATCTTTCCTTGATAGCATTTTAACCACCCAAACATTCATTTTTATATAATAGACTGGCAACTGTAGCGCTTAGGTACGGGGAAACTCACTGGATGTTTCTATTGTTTCGATTAATCTGTATGTCAATTTTGGAGCAGTTAGGTCTAACTGAGTGGAAGCAATTTGAGTAATTGATTATTTTTTTTAAAAACTATTCAGAGATAATAATTAAAATACTCTGAAAACAAAATAATGCGAATTACATGTAATTCCTTAAACTATGAAGTATTGAATCTAATAAGTGATTGACACATAATTAATGTCAAAAGATGATTCTGAATATTTGAACTAACAAATTCATAATCCAATTCAACGTATTTTTCATACTGATTCTAGCAAATCTGGAACTAAGACCAACTTCAAACAAAATTAATAATAGAGATAGTGACATATCTAATTCGAAAGTTCATGACTGTAGTGACATAGACCTCATAACAGATAGATTTAGCACGCTTCCCCATTTCTGGCTGCACTAATACTAGTTTTTTTTTGTACAGGAGCACGTGATTTTAAATCCATCCGCTAGGTTGCACTGGCATCGACCTCACACCTATTATGTGGTCAATGCCAGGGCAACCTAGCGGATGGATTCAAAATCACGTGCTCCTGTACAAAAACCCATTAGATTTTGCGTTGCCAGAAATGGGGAAGCGTGTAAAGTATATCTATTATGAGGTCTATGGTAGTGACACTATGGCCGACTATCTTTGATGGGCATATAAATTTACACCTCTCCGTTTTCTACCTCCCCAATGCTTTTAAATGATTATCTTCCCGCATTATTAGCATAAAACTAAGGGCTCATTTTCAAGCCCGCTTGCGTTGCTTGCTTCACATGCGATTAGAGTGAGTAGCCAATTGAAACACGTCGTGTTTTGTGGTGTAGTTTTATTACGTGTTGTAACACGTGTTTCAATTGGCTTTTTCACCCAAATCGCAAGCAACGCAAGCGGGCTTGAAAACGAGCTCTAACTCTACTTTCACCAAAACCTTTCTTATTTGTAGTTCTTCTTTCGTGTATTGGAAGGCCTTCTTAAGAAGGCTTGTTTTTACTTCTTTGAATTTTCACATTCCAGTTATATATTTCTTGAGAATAGTCTGGTTGCTCAATATTATTAATTGAATCTTCCAATATTATAAGGAACTAAGTCAAAATAACCCATTTCTCGTTTCTTCTCCTTGAATCTATACAAGGCAGCATTTTCCATCATTCTATATAAAAAGGAACTACGAATGACTTTATATCAAAGTACTTCAACCACAAGAAAGAGTTTTGTACAAATGTGTGTCTTGTTTTTCACAAGAGACCATTAGGAGTTTGTGAAATCCATTCCTTGGCTGTTGTACCGAATGGTGTAATGGTATGCTATGCATTTTCAACCATCGAATTCATTTTCTTGCTGACCGCTGAAGCCTCTGCTATGATGCTTTCAAACTATACTCTGACCGACTCTCTTACCACAGGTTTTCTTCTACCCCATCCCGGCAAGAAAAGGATCCAAGACATCTTCGCTCATGGCCCAATAACCTTTGTTACACTTTTGACATGCCCAAGTGAAGCCATTTTTTAAGTTTAACGTCATCTCTCCATCCGTAGTTTGGTTCTGTAGCTAAACATATCTGTTTTTTCGGGGTTTCTTCGGATGCCCCATCGAATGATGCAAGGCATTTTCAGCACTCAAATTCACAAAATGGTAATATGTCCTAGTAATTTGGTAGCTTTACCCTACAGGAGTACCCATTGTTCCTTGCCATTGTCTATTTAGAAAGCACATTAATTACAGAGTCTTAGGAGATCTTTTGTGTGAAAATAATCAAATTTGTTTCCTGGCTCGGGCTTTGCTGATAAGTGCGGTTAAAGATTCTTGTAGTACGAGTGCCATTAATGTTATCATTGCTATACTTCACAGGTATATGCACATTAATGTAAACGCTACTTGCCATACCCAAACTCAAACAGACTATTCGTGTATGAAGCGCCCTAGTACTATTTTTTCTCTCACTACACCACTGTGAACAAGATGTCTAAATTAAGTTGAGATGGTCTCGATAGGTTGCTCGCTCTGTATGTAGTTATTTATTCTACTGAGTGTTGATTCTGAAGTTGAGTTGACTTATGCTGTACGGAAATGTGAATTAAATTTTGTTTCGATTGGTGACTCGTCCGGGAATCGTTTGCTGTGTGTTAATAAAATTTGGAACTTTATTAACTGTTGTTCTGTGGGTTCGGACCTTATGTCCATGTTCTCTAGACCTTTTGCTAATTCACTGCTTAAACGATCACAATAAATATTGCTAATTATATCCTCAACTTCTGCGGTAAATTCATTATTTTTCTACTTGAAAAAGCATATTCTTGTAAAGTGCCTATCAGCGCTGAGAAGATACAAGATTTAGTGACAGTCTAATATCCACATGCATGCTACACTGCTGACTCAATATTCTTTTATGATGAAATGCTGGCTTGGATAAAAAAATAAAACAAGTTCTAGAAGGTGGAACGTTTCAAGCAGTAACATATATATTTTGTTACAAAGTACAAATAATATTACAGTATGACCCTGCGAATCCGATCCCAGGGAATCCGAAATTTCACATAATCCGAACATCTCCAAACGGAAAATAAGTCTTTTTTTTTTGATCAAGGAAAAAAAACAGTTACAGATTTAAAGCAAACAGAATGTTTATCTTTGTCTAAAATTGACTCACCCAGGATGAGTTCTACAATCGACCGCTAAACTTTTAGTCAGCGCTAAGTTGAGGCCAAGCCTCATTTTGCGTACTCTCATTGGCCAAAATCAGACTTGGCATCAACTTAGCATTGACTAAAAGTTTAGCGGTCGATTGTAGAACTGACCTCTAATCGACTAATGTTTATCCCGTGCCTTCTATTTGACTCACACTGAAGGTCACTAACTTCGTGTCTCCGTCTCACCCCTGCCCTTCAGTAGTGGCGACGACGCGCTTATTTATCCTATTACAATGCGATAAAGGATGATCCGGTACATTCACTGCGTATTTTGAACGTCTTTATTTTTTCGGATAATCTGAATTTTCCAGAATGCGAACACGGTTCAGCGTCAATTACTTCGGATTCCCAGTGTTATACTGTTTTTCGTTATAATTATAAAGTTATCTGTATTCAAATTTGTAATGTGATTTGAAGTGTTTATTTTTGAATAAATATTCCACTATAACATTTTAACATAATTACATTAAAATATTGCTTTTTGAATACTACATTAGGTGGAACTAAGCAACATTTAAAATTTCGCCATAAATGACAAAACTTTAAATTTTTGAGTACCTAGATTGTGGCAAAATATATTCATTGGACTCACACTAGGACCAAAGAAGTGACACTTCATTTTATATGCATATAATTATGATGATGCCTTGTATACATAATTAATTTAATTAAAACAGGCTGACAAAGCTTTTACACTTAACGTTATTATAAAAACACACAGCAAGTATAACAGTTTCAATGTTCTAACATCTTCCTCAGACGGCACATTAAAACACACTAACAGTCTGTAAAAAGCACCAGAAGACCTAGAGATCCTATCAACGTCATACGCCAATTACGTCCCAAAATTCCTTTACTTTCCAAAACTAAACAAATTATAACCAATCACAGTCCTTCGCTCACAGGCCACGCCCATAGTCAAACATATCGCTATCACAAACTTGTAGCAGGAAAAACGCAACAAGGAACTTTAATCGAGTCACAAAAAGTATTTTAGATAAATACGTAATCAGTTAAATAATTAAATAATAAATATAAAATAATCCAAATAATAAATATTAAATACATAAATAATAAATAAATTAAAAGGAAGCTTAAAATTAAATAAATAATTAAATAATAATAAAGAACCAAAGGAACTGGGGGCTATAGAACAGTCTTTATTTTCTGGAATACTTTCTCCGCTCTTCTCTTCACGGTATGTCTTCCCATTCCTCATTTATACTCAAGCCACCATTGCAGTTCATCGCTTTATCTTCCGTTTCCCTAATTCTTCTCGCCTCTTTCCACTTCCTAGCCAACATCCTTTCCTCTTGTTCCAGTATCTCCGCTCCTTTCCAGTCCATATCATGCACCTCTTCCTGTAAATGTTTGTAAATAACATTTCTGTCTCTTTACAATCTGATGTCATCCATGTGTTGTTTAAGCCTTTCCTTTAATTTCTTTTTCGTCTCTCTTATATACACTACCTTACAGTTCATACACGGAACACTATATACCACTCCTCTTTGTTCTTCTCCCTTTAGAGCTATTCTCTCTAAAGTTCGATCAAAGTTCCTTGTTATGTTTTTCCTGCTACAAGTTTGTGATAGCGGTATAGTTGGCTAGGTGATGTGGCCTGTGAGCGAAGGACTGTGATTGGTTATAAATTGTTTAGTTTTGGAAAGTAAATAAATTCTGGAACGTGATTAGCGGATGACGTAGAAAGGATCTCTAGGCCTTCTGGTACGTTTTAGGAACTGTTAGTGTGTATTAATGTGTCGTCTGAGGAAGATGTTGTTAGAACATTGAAACTGTTACGCTTGCTGTGTGTTTATAAAATAAGGTAAAGTGTGATAGCCTTGTTAGTGTTTTAATTCATTTTACAGAAGACAATTTAAGTGGAAACATTTCTTTGCTCTCGTAGAAAGTTTTTTTTTACTTGTTGCGACCAACATTGGAGAATTCAATTGAATTTTCAATTTTCATCATATTTTAACACATCCTTTGACAATAATCAGAACGTCTTCTCGAATGTCGATTCAAAGTCGAGAATAGTTGTTATTAGGTCATGTTGCTGGGTCTTATCTTAACGTCACGAAGGACACGCATATTGACTCTAATAGTAATAATTACTCAGCAGAGTCTCCTAGTAAACCATTAAAGGAAACACGGAAAAGTCATTAATACCTTTAACGACTCGTGCACTGTTCCGGCAGGCTGGCAGTTTTAAGGTTTAAATATATTTCTCCATAATAGTGTATTCGACTCAAAAGGCTTTGTTTCATTTTCGTGAGAATTAAGGCTTGGATGTGAACAATTTTTGAATCTAGTGTAGCTGCGTTACCACTGAACCAAGTGCTAGAAAAAGAACTAGAGTCTGAACTCTGTCCCTGAGTAATCATAGGCATATTCCGCTAAGGTCCTGCATGTACTTCAGTACATAAATCAAACGGAACGGTCCAAAATTATGTTCCTAAACCGATGGTTATATATGTTGAACGTCTAAGTAAGCATTTTTCATCATTACACCATTTGATCACATGTTGTTTATTGTGTATGCAATATGTTGGCTCTTAGGCAACACATTCGTATCTCAAGACGTCTAGGATTTACTTGAAGACAAACGCCGAATGGTAGGGTAAGGTAAGGTAATTTGGTGTTATTTGTGTATCACTCTTATGTATTATTAGATGATGTTTCACAAGAGTCATCACACATGCCCCGTAAATTACAATACAAAGTTTCTCCTAGGTTTCTGCCAATGACTGATCTTTGTTACAGAGAGCAAGAGGTCGCACAGATAGTGGATTGAAAACAGTTGACATGCCATGAAGGTTAAAGTGCTAATACATAGACCTCATGATATCTTCGAAAGGGAAACGACTTTTCGGTGACAGGTTTCGAAAGAATTATCACCAAATAACCTATATCACCAATTAGCCTTTCCTCACCCTATGTACAATCCAAACTTTTGTAGGGTCAGCTCAACAACCACTTTTCATAAACTTTAGACGGTACGAAATATACGAGAAAGTTGCGAATTAGCAAACAGTAGTTAACAACTGTCTTTGAATTGAAGAAATAACATTTATCCCTGAAGCATTCTAAAAGGAATTTGACAGAGAACTGTTATCTGATGACTACAGGTCTTGTAGATGTGATAATTGAGTTTGTTGGAAGATATCGGTTTTGTTGTACGTCTATCAGAACAACTGTTAAAGAAACGGCCAGTTCTGGAAACATCTTCAGTCTTTGAGAGAACGTTCCATATTATAATATCCAGATAGCTATTTCTTATTAAAACGTATTTCAGTGTGCATCATCGTAGATTATTTCAATAGGTTTTTGTAGTCAAGAAGTCTCTGCAACCATTTACAGTAGACTGGTTTTGCTTAAAATTCAGATTTGCATACTAACACATATCAGACTCTTGCCATTTTCAGGTTTTAGCCAAACAAATGATATTGACAGCACTTGATTCGGAAATATAAATGGAGACAGATTGGATAAATGCAGTATGTCTCAATCGAGAACCCAAATTTCAAGAGAATGAGACATATCCAAGGGTGCGCTGGAGGGGGTTTATAGGGACTCGCGTAAGCCATTTGTTGAATATTTATATTTATTCCGAGCCCTGTGTTAAAGTTGCTACGGGAGGAAAACGTAGCATTCTAATTTAAACACGTCATATAACGGTCAATTTATATTTCGTGTAGTTCTCATTATCAACTATAAAGACGATATATCACTATTAAATCGTTATGCAATAACATTACAACGAATAATATGTTCATTGTATTGCATTATTATGCGTCACTATGGGCGTGTGTATTTGGTACTTTTAATGTCTTTTAAAGAAACTTGCGAGCCCTTGTTAAATTATTTGGAGCACACTCCCTGGACATGTCCCTCGGTTTTACTATCTTTACTCTCCCCGTTGTGTCAAATTTTGTTTCACGTACTGCTCAAACTTCGATGTTTTATCGTTACATCGATTACTAAAATCATGTTCACTAACTAACGCACTTAACTTTCTTCATGATAGGTGATAATGACAGTGCAGGTAGACTTGTTTATATTATGTATGCAGACGCCATATTAAACAATAAATCGTGTTCTTATCAAACATTTTAGCTTCCAAGTGTTGATATGCACGCATATATTCCATTATTCACTATAAGTATTAGTGACTTATAAAAAGTACACATTCTACCTTTAACTTACTTGACAGGTATGAATGTCAATATAAATCACCATTAGTGACCATATAAACCATTAGTGACTTATAAAAAGTACACATTCTAACTTTTAGTTACTTGACAGGTATGAATGTCAATATAAATCACCACTGACAGTTGTAGCCGAATGCTGGAATCTACTCTATTATCAAGCTTGTTATAAAGCAGTAAGTAAAGGTTTACTTAGTAAAAAGTAACGAAATGTTTGGATATAATTATCACTTTTGTTTGAATCACTTTAGTTACAAGTGGACTAGAGACAAAATTGCTGCGCAAAACTTTAGAACGGTTTGGTACAGAGTAAGTGATTTAACATTAGACGTAAAAATACTAAACCACATTAATCTTTGGGCGATGTCTACAAAATTGAGCTAAGCAAGTACTTAATATTTAACAAAATGTTTTGAAAACAGTTCACTCAGTACTTAGTCATAGGAGTCACTAGTGAAGGTATAGCCTAATATTTCAGGATATAGAACTTACCGAAAATATTTTAACTTGAAAAAAGGTATTCTAACGTGTTTGATTGCCATTGATTCAGTCGTTATCACTTGATGCGCGAATAAATGATAGAAAATTGAGTCTCGTTTCCATAGAAACGGTAAATAGTTTTACATCGTATCGTAATTGAAACCATAATCATCCCAAGTTTAAAGGTAATTGGTTTCGTATGTGTTATGCTTAGGACTTCTTCCATATCGAATATAGGTAATTTACTTTTCTCGAGGGTGCTGTAATATTTGTATAGGATCAAAAGTTGCACCTTGTATTGCTTCATTTGAGAATATACGTCACATCCTTGTATCTGTAATTTATAGGTATCCTGTAATAATTTATTATAATAAACATTTGTTGTCGATCATGCTCTTTTAAATCGTTGCCGTAATATATGCTTATTCGTATTAGGTGTTTTTTTAACGTACCCTTCCATTATTCGAGTAAGGTGTAATTGAGGGTTGTTTATACTAATCAAATATTGCCAACGTTTTTTAAATTTCCTGTTGGTAATGTAAATCACGTAGAATTGTGTTTAGGACAGTCCCTATAACACATTTACAGAGGTATTTGGGAATCTGGTGATTGAGCGTCATTATCAAGCCGTAGTGGTCGCTGTATGGAAGAGGAATAACAAGTATATTTGTAATGTTCTGGATTAACTTATGGGTCATGTTTTTGGTAAAGTAAGTAAAACCCTCTAGAACCTTTTTACCGCACGTCCTGTAAAGCATATGTTTTAGTTAAATCCATTAAACCTTGCGATTTTCTGATTGGAGATGTAGATTCAGACTGGCCTACGTGTGCACTCTAATCACCTATTAGGATGAAGGGGCCCCCGCTGTGAATGCATCGCATTTGGTAGAGTAGTTTCGAAAACCTGTTCTCTTGCCTGCCTACCTTTATTTCCGGAGTTTGGTTAAACACAATAGAATGCAATTTTCCTGCTGAGATTCGTGTTGTGGTCGGAAGTACGGTAGGATTGTAGGGAGGGTCCATACGAAATCGCACAAATCAGTGCCTCGTTTTGACATTGATAGTCATAGCCGGGATCGAATCAGGGGATGTTGAATTCCTGGGCTGCAAGGACATCCAAACTGATGCTAGAAGCAAAATCTATATTGAAGGCGAAAGTCTTATTTTGTATATTTATAGAATATGTATGTACCAGTTGGCTGAAAAATGTGCCTGCACTATTATAAAAAGTACTCCAATTGTTTTGGTGTGCATTGTTATGACCAATTTAACTAATTGGAACAAAAACATTAACAAGTAACTGAATGAAATAAATTATCTTATTTCTTACTAGATGGTGTATGATAAATGTGATGGTGTGTGATTGTTATTCAAACAATTTAAACTAGCGTCAAGAACTGAACAATTATTTCTCCAACTGTCACCACTGTCACTCGTTATGGTAGCGTATGCCCGTACGCAAATGGGAGCGACAGTTGCAGAGCTAATTCTAAATGTTTACAAGTTTTAAATATAAATCTAAAGGGTAGTTTCACGATGAGAAAGGAACACACACAAATCTATAAACGTAACAAAAACATAAAATTTTCGATAATGAAAATTTCGAAGCTCTTGTGGCACCCGAAGAATTTCATTTTCAGGGAAAAGCTTTTGCAGGCTTATTGAGGAAGACTAAATTCAACTTATTTTCCCTATTAGAAACCAGACTCACAATTTTTACTTTTTTTTTTCGCTTCACCCTAATGGGAAGATCATGTAACTCGGATAAGGGATAAATGAAGATCATTAGAGTTTTAGGGATGACTTACTCGCCGACCTCCTAAATCATGAACAGGAAGCGGACATCCGAAGTTTCTTCACATGGAAAAAATGGTTGCTCATAACCGAGAGAAATGTCATTTTTTTAATATAAATCATCCACTGGTTTAAACGTCGGTTAATTGTGTCAATTTTGACAAGGGCAGATAGTCATTTTATTTCACTAAATAAATATTCAGTATATGTTCAGATCTGAGTGCGAATGATGATTCAAATATGATTAGGAATGTAAGCAATAAGACAGGGAATAATAATTAAAATTGAGTAAGGTTTACTAAAAAATGCACTTTTCTGTCTTTGTAGTAATAACATGTTACAGTGATATTATTATATTAATAAAAAAAATCCCCTTCTGCTGGCTGTGCCTGAACTACAACGTTCAACTCCTGAAAACCTGAAGAATTTGTTCGAATTACTCCTCTACAACTTGTAAAAACGACTCATATTAATATATGCTGGAATTCATATTCATATGCCATTCTTTCTAAAATCCTTCAAGCAAAATAAACTTCCAGTTTGTAAGATTCGTTTTTTTTTTAAAAAGTGTTGCCATCTGTTGACCACAAATATAAACAGACAATAAAACTTTGCATAACGTAATGAAACATGCGTTAATATCTTCACAGGATTAAATATTAATGTTATTATATTGATCGTCATCATAATCATCATCAAAATTATCATCAAGAAATCATTATAAAGGTCAAGATGGGTCATTTTCCAGTATTTTTTCTTCTTTTGATTTTCCCCCAAGTTTTTGTTTGCTTGAAATGTCAAGCCGCATCAATTAAAGAAAATACAGAGCTTACATTACCTGTGACTGGATCCATTATTCAAATTTGATTAGGCGAGAGACTATACGCAAGTAGTTAATTACAACAAGCGGTTTAGTCATTTTTTTCTAAAAACGGGTGTGATTAAATGCATGTAGCATTTTTGACTAACCATTTTTGTGTGTGTTTGATTAATGTGGATTAAACGTTAGTCCTTTTATGTCTTTGTGGAGAGAGTAAACTCAACTAACTCAGTTCTATTCCAAGTTGAAGATTTGACAGGGAGAAAAGAAATTAATTCCAATGTTTCTTTGAATTTTGAATTATTTATTCTAAGGCCTTTTAGCATCTGTGGCTCAGGCCAAAATGTTTCGTTGAATTGAACGGAATTTTATTGAAGACCTTTCGGTAGCTTTGACTCAAGCCGAATGGATGATGACAGGAGAATTGGTGGAATGAGAAAGTGAAGGAAACGGGATAATCCGCAGATAATCCATGCATACGGTTCCACCACAAAACCTCCATGGCACGAGAGAGGATTTCTACCACAAACCGGAGACCTTACGCACCCGAGAGTGTTCCACCAATGTGTCACCAGGGCCTATGTGTCTTTGAAGGAATATAAACCCGTATACGCTTAAGATGTATGTGAAATATCAATATACCAACACGAACCAATGTTTGGGACTCGGTTGCCTGGTGATCGAGCGCTCACCTTTGGTGAGTGGGGTCATCGGTTTGATCCCGGCTCGTGCCATTTTGTTTTTCTCTAGGTTCTTTTGTTTTCTCCCACTTCCTTCAATCCAACAATTATCCCATCACCATCCATTCAGCCTGAGCCAAAGTTGCCTAAAAATCTTAAAAATAAAATTGAATTGAATTCAACGAACCAATGCAACAACAGGATTCTAAATTATATTGTAACTAAAGTCAGTTGATGTCTTAAATGTTTCTTTATTGATACTAATTGTAAAAGACAAATTTGAACGTATATAATGAAAACGAATACTACGAAATTTCAATATATACTTTCTTCAACTATGTACGTTTATTTCGTTCCGCTTGAGGTAGGTGATCATATCTTAACATTACATACATAGGTGATCAATCACGGCTTGTGTCATGTGGGTATTGTGGTGGACAAATACTGTGTCTGTGTGTATTTTCTCGTGTTTATCTTGTTTCCTCCCATTTTTTTTTCATTCTACCAATTCACCTATCACCACCAATTCAGCCTGAGCCAAAGCTGCCTAAAGCTCTTCAATAAAATAAAATTAAGTATAGGTGATCATATTTATAATACATCCAGATATATCATATCTATGGGAGTGATAACGATTCGGTTATAGATAATATCACGAAGTTAGGTAGTTCTTCGAGTGGCGCTAAGAAACGAATCTGTTAGCGGCACTCACATATATAGAGCTAATTTAGGATCTAGCGAACTTAGGCCTAATTTTGATTCTTTAACTTGCATTTGAAAGATCTTTGCCATACTAAGACACAAGAAAAAAATTGGATCGGAACGACCTCCCTAGGCCCCCTAGCACTGTTTGATTTTTTTCTTCAGAATTTCACATTTCTGGTGATAGCACTTACCCCAGACCATATACGCGGTCGAAGCTTGCGGAATCGTAATCTACGCTTAAATACCTTTGAAACGGTGTATCACACGTCAAAATCGGTGAAGGGGTTAAAAAGTTATGACCTTTTAAGTCTAATCACAGAATTTTCACAAATTATAGAAAATAGCCTCTGTCATTCTTTCTGCCTTGTTGCTTTAGCCCAAAATGGTTGGTACCGGGGCTGGTGGGTGGGGTGGGATGGGGTGAATTGTGGGCCCCAACAGGTACGGGTAAATCGGAGCTTATTTTTTTTATAGGACTTACCGTTTTCGAGATATGGAGCCTACCATGGTCTAAAATCGCCCTTTTGTATGAAGACTATGCACTTTTTTGATAGGCGGCCTTACAAAATAAGTGATATCAGTACAAGAACCACTTCGGGGTAAAGGGAAGAGTGACGCAAGAATTCTACGCACAAAAGAAGTTATATTCATTCTGCGAGTGACTATGTAAGAAGGGAGGATAATTTGATTAATGTTAAAGGAAACACTTCCGCCATAGTGACGGGAAAAGAGTCACTCGCAAAATGGATATCACTTCTTTTGTGAGTAGAATTCTTGAAGTGGTTCTTGTACTGATTAACATTACGACAAATTTCAATTAGTCTACAGATTTTGTAGAATGAATGAATCATTTTGATTTAACAGAGGTCTAGCGTTCATTAAATCCTAAAGACCCTCAACATGCATTATTTTGCTGGAAGAAGTTCCAGCAGGCTTGACGGACTTATTACCACATGCTCTTAAAATAGAGAGATTTCTGCTTCCTATAAGTGATCAGTTAGGTGTTATAATTACTATTGATTTAGCTACATTCCAATATCTACGACGTAGTTGTTTATGTTCCTTTAATTCTATCTATTTGCGTGATCAGGAAACATGTCAAGCTGTCCAATTAAAATATAAGCAAGTTATGATGTATCATTCTAGAATAACAAATCTTTTTGAATGATGGACTAGTTATTTCAAAACGTTAGCTAATTCGATTATAGACATGTTATAGTTAAGAACAAAAGAAAGATTACAAGCAACAATACAAATATGATACACGCTTATTATAAGAATCTATCAAGGAATATCTTGCAGACACTAACAGAAACAATTTTTATTAATGAGGTGATGTGTTGAACTTAACACGTCGTAAGCACTTTGTTTATTCTCAGTGCCAAACAACTTATTACACTCGACGGTGACGGTGACAAATTGGCTCTGTTGCGTGTTATTTGGGAAAGCAAGACAAAGATGGAAATCAAACTTCATTGATTGCGTCTCTAGACATCAAGACATCCATGTGAAGAAACAGATGTGGGTGAGGTATATATAAATATTTTTTCTCTCCGTTTACTCATTGATGGACCTACGTGTGCCAGGTAAACTTTGTTTAATACTACGACTCCGAGAAACAAGTAGAAGACGTTGATAAACCTTTTACGTTCGAAGGAGTGCGAATAACAATGTTTTGTTGGTACAATCAACACTCGAAGCAGAAGAAAATAACTGGAGCTATGATTCGATCGTAAGTTTCACTACTTATTTGTGATATGTTTACTCAGTTCAAGAAAAACAGCGATTAGTAGCTAACATGTTAGAAGGTACACTAGTTCCCATTTGTAAAGATGAAGAAGTAATTATTTTGGTGCATTGATGCCAATAACTATAACCAAATTTGCTGTAAATCTTACTGCGGTTTCTTATATCTCACTGACAATGATATTTGTATCGTCCACTTATACCAACAGTATTTATACACACTAAATCAAAAGAGCGGAATTTTCACTCTTTTTAGAGCGAAAAGCGGGACCGCTCCTTTTCGAGCGGAATTTTCGATCGAAAAAGAGTGGTTTCTAACAAAACATTATCGCGTTGGATGGAAAATGTACTCTTTCTAGATGGAATTTCTCTCTTTTATATGTAATTTATTTTTTCACTCTTAAAAGAGCGTTTTTTTTATTGAGTCGTCAAAGGTGAAAGAGCGATTCCTCATCTTTTTAGAGTGATTTGGTGCTTCAATTTCTCATCATTTAGGAGTGAATTTTCTCATCTTTGTAGATCGGTTTGAATTCCACTTTTTTTAGAGCGATTTGCAATGCATCATGGGCATGGTTACTAGTGAACATTGGTCTTTGCCACTTGTAAAAGCAAAGGCTATCGAAAGACTAAGCTATACTGTGAAATTTATAGCGTTATGTATAGTCAAAAATGAGAAAACAGAACTTTAAAACTTTTCTGTTAGTAAAATACACAAAAACGTCAGGAGTAAGATATGTACGTACAAGAAATCTTTCAACGTTGTAGTCAAGTACCTGACGAGACGAAAGAAACAATTCCGAGGACGCATTCTCGCAGTTGGACCCTTGGTTGAGGGGTTAACGCATTTGATAGCTAATCCAACGATACCGGGTTCAAATCTCCTCCAGGTTTAGTTTTATTTTACTCATTTTCATTCACAAGTACAGTACTTTTCTTTTTAGTACATATGAATAAATGCTCCCTTTCGCACTTGTGTACATTTTATTGCGTCGTTTTCATGTTCACAAGATGTAAATTGTATCTGAATAGATGGAAATTCATCTACACAAATACAATATCTAGGTTTCCATTGAAATAGACTACCACAGATTTTCGCTCTTTTTTCGAGCGGAAATTTCTAATCTTTACTCCGATGAAAATTCGCTCTAAATGAGCGGTCACTCTTTCCGCTCGATTTGAGCGGAATCCGCTCTTTTGATTTTAGTGTGTAGTAGTCTTAGATAGACCCATCTATTTGTGAACAAATAACAGTTTGTCTAGTTTGAAAATAATAGTAATAATCAGGCAGGCATATAAGTTTAGATTTTGAAGAAGCATATGGGAAAGCAATATAGTTCCATTTACAAGGTACAATAAAAATATTTTGATCGTACCGTTTAGGTAAAATTTTATCTACTTACACCAATCGTCTAGTATACATTAACGTCAATAGGACTTGCTAAATAAACCTTAAAGTTAGCATGGGTTTACAAGTAGAGGATATCGTACTCCCAGCTTTATTAATTGACTATCCTATTTATTAATTAAGCGATGACGAAGATAGCGATAATTTTCACCATGTTCAATTCATAGTTTCACTGTTCAATCGGACTGTGATGATGTTGCGGTATCTCTAGTATGTCCTAATGTTATGTATGTTATTCTTCAAAAGATTAACGGAACTGAAGTACACACAGGTCTTAATAATAATAGGACAAAATTGTAAAGCGGAAGTTTTAATGTGGATTTCTACCCAGTAAACCGTATGAAAGTTTTTGGTAATTATTTCGATGACACTGATTAGGATTAAGCTTGTCCTGTGATACTGCTTAACAAGGCATACGTCACGTTTTGTGTTGTCATAAAGGTAGACAAGTTCATTAACATTCAAGGAATATATTGTGTAAAAGCAATATGCTTTTTGCCGACCGTGATATGTAGCCCAATCGTTTGTCCACCTATTGAGATATTGAATTAAAAGCATGGCTCTGTATAATCTCGACAACTGATTTTGGTAACAATAATACCATATACTAAAGAGGTTTAAAATTTTCAAGATATCGCCATTCAAGTTTATAGTTTACATCAGCATAAAATTACTGTTACTGTGTAGTAGCGTGGGCCGAGTTTTTTTCCCAGATATTGGGGTTTGAGTTGTCATCAAAAGTTGTGCATTGATTCCAAATAAAGCCATGCCACATATGGTCAAACTAAAACAATATTTAACCGGGCCCCTGCAGCCCTAAAGGGCCCAATGCTTTTTTTTTACAAAACAAGGAAGAAAAATACGATACCAGTCCACATTTTGGGGGTTCGAGCAGTCATGAAAAGTTGTGTTTTGGTACGAAATGAAGCCATGTCAAGTATTGCCGGTTTTGGCCGTCAAAAGTTTTTCGCCGTTTTCAAACTAAAGTTTTCGCATGCTCCTGGGCCCGGTGAGATATTTTTTTTATCCGGCTATATTTAGGCGAACAAACATAACGTAACATTGTACAATTTTCGCACACTACTCAAACTTATATTTTTAAAAAAAAGGGAAAAACAAAGAAAAACATTCGGCTGTTTTGGGGGTGCCCGAAAAAATTGTTAGAAAGTTGAGGTTGAGTACCCAACCTAAAGGCCATAAATCAAATTAAATTCAAAATTCAATTAAGTCTTTCACGACATATGTCAGACATTTTACCAATGAAACCATTTTCCGGATGGTCGTTGTGGTTTATGTATTTTGAACCCGACGATCGTTTCGTAAGTGTGCTTCTCACATCGTCAGGGAATTTGATTTCGTGTTAAATTAGAATTAAAATTATATAAACGTTATAACATTCTTATGTAAATTCTAACGGTATAGCAATATACGTGTAATCTATTGTTATATATATTTAGATTTAAAATTCTTTGTTGACCTGTTCAAATTGCTATGCCCGTCCGTCTGATTTCGATATGCCCATTAAAAGTACTTTCGACGTAAGTACAAATCCATTTTCTGTACTCATTGTATTACCATTTAAATCAATTTCCACTGATTCTAGAACTATTCTGTTGTATATTCTGTTTTCAGGATGTAGAATTCGTGTTTCTTCAAACAGTATTTTATAATCTCTCTTCAATCGAGTGCTCTGAATCGGTTGACTTTTCTAAATGACCATACTGTAGTACTCTAATATGTGCTTTCATCCTGCATTGCACTGTACGACCAGTCTACCCAATATAGCACAGTTCAACAGAATATACAGCAGAGTAGTAGAATCAGTCAAAATTAAATTAAATTGTAATACAATGAATACAGAAAAAGGATTTGTACTTACGTGGAAAGTACTTTAAATAGGCATATCGAAATCAGACGGACGGGCATAAGAATTTGAACAGGTCAACAAAGAATTTTAAATTTAAATAAATAACAATAGATTACACGTATATTGTTACACTGTTAGAATTTATATAACAATGGTATAACGTTTATATAATTTTAACTGTAATTGAACATCAAATCAAATATATCAGTCAATGAGGACATATCAGTCAATGAAAAACATTTTTCTGAACATAACTACATAAAAAAAACGGAAAATAATTGAACATTTCACCGCCCAGGAGAGAATTATTTTGTAGTCTTTTGAAACTGTTTGAACTTGCTGTACTGTAGAGTAATGCAGACTTTTATAAATAGTTTTTATCTGTTTGCTTTCTTTCTAGTTGAGATATTACAAGTATTTCACCTGTGAGTAAGGCTGTGTATAATGTTAAAATGGACACAAAGTGTATTTCTCAACACAACATTTCACGCACTTCCAGAGGCTGCTAGGGACAGAAGATCCATTTTTGAGAGGTAAATTTATAATTATATTACTTGCAAAACATGGTCATAATCTCATGTTAAAGCATCTAACGAGAACTGAAATGATTAATAAAAAAAAAAAAAAAGATTTGTACTTATCAGAATCCTGTGGAATCCCTTTAGGATTATGATAAGTAGAAACTGAGGATTGTTTTCGAAACAGGTTATTTCAGGGGTTTTCAAAAGATCTTCTTAGAATTGGGCTAGATTCCAGAATCGTTTTCATTTTTAAGTTACATTAATAAATTAGCAAATTATTCAAGTTAAAAACTTTAATTATTTTGAGTGCTTTAGGGTTGACTTTTAGGGTTTTTGAGAAATTATTGTGTTAGAGATTTTAGAATTTAACATAAATTGCAGAAACATGTCAAGAATCAATAATAAATAAAGATGATTTTAAAATTTCAAAATTGCCATAATTTTAACATTTAGAAGGTTTAATTTTTAGGGTTTCTAAATTACTTATAAGTATAGAAAGATCTTAAAATTTGGCAGATTAAAAAACAGATAAACCCGTCCAATATTGTAGACAGAAAATAATAACAGCTGTACTGTAAATAGGCCACTAAAAATGTTGGTATTTTGCCGGTTTATTACCAGGTTCACCCAAACCGTATAGACATGAAGAGATTTCGTATTGGAATTTAGAAGAGATTTCGGGAAACTTAAATTTTTAAGGTATAGATGCTGCGTTTGTAGATGTAGCACTTCGTGGCATTTTTTAAAAATAGCGTAGTTACAGCTATTAGGTATTACAGTGTATGTGGACACTCTTTTTCGTTTGGTTTCTAGTGTACATGCTGTGTAAACACACATCTTTATTAATCGTACAAGTAAGTAATCAAATCATAAGTTAAGTTGACTGATTTATTCCTTCAAAATTTCATAGAAAGTTAATAATTCATTTAAAGGAATAGTGTGGAAAAGTACTGGAAAAAATAAGTATAAATTGATTAAATAATAAGTAGATAAAATCTTTCATATTAAGTTCTGCAAACTTTTTCACGAGATACGATTTGCATTGTTGGCAGTGGAGGGTGCGGTGGTTTTACCTAAAGGTTGATTTACTAAAGGAAAGCTTTCAGTTCCGTCATAATGGGGTTATAATTAGAATTTGCAATAAAATGTATAAAATTTGATATTTGAAGCAAAGTTTTAACTCATTTTGCATTGAATTTACAATTACCTTATAAGTGCTTTGTTTTCGTTGATAGTATAACAAATTAGACACATCGGACTGAAACTTACCTAATAGCGAGTGACACCTCATGAGATGAAACACAGCCATAGCCATTGGTGCTCTTTTACTAAATCGTTGTGAGGGATATGAAATGTTTTTTCGCACGTTGCGACGTGTTTTACAATTGACAAAAGCATACCGCGGTAGCAGGGGAGTAAGTACTATAGCGTGAAACCTCGCGTTGCTGGGGCGCTCGACCCTTCTAAGGGATACCTTTACCTTAGCCTCTCAATGGATTAAATCGACCTCCGGCCTTGGAGATTCTCTTGCGGGAGGGGGGTATAAATTGTAGCTACGCCTCTGCGAAGTAGTCAATATCCGTTAGTTCCAAACGCAATTCTAGCGATGGTTACTAATTGATTGGGATGCCCTTCATTGCTGGTATTTCTGAGTGGCAGAGCATTTCGACACACACAAATATTCAGCAATTCACCTTCTGCTATGCCATATGGCAGAGCCAAACACATAATACCTTCTTGCCACTCAATCACGTATGTTCTGGGACTTATTTGGTAGCAACGAACAACATACGTGATGAAACCACCAATACCTGAGACTTTGTGATTCTTATGGTATATGTCGCAGCTGTTTGTCGACCGATGTTCTCAGTTCAATAGCAGTTTGTTTTTTGTTGATCTGAAAACTTAATCCCATTGTACAACGCGAGATACTTATATTTTTCTTCCGTGTGATTATAATTGCTAAAGAAATAGAAAGTCTGTAGCCACTATCATGTCCGACGACATGCTCATCTGTTTACGTATAAGCCATAAAACGTCATAGTAAACTTCTCCCGAAGAAATCCCAAGGAAAAGTTGTCTTATATAAGAATGGCTAGTCTTCTTGTAATTATCCTTGCGTTCTGAAAATTACCTTAGAAAACGAAGTCATTTTGTTGTCATTGCACACACATTCTGCAACCTTTAGATAAATTAGGACTTCATATGAAATTTTCAGCAACAAATTAATTTCTGAAAAAAAAAATGTTCCCAATTTCTTTATTACTCTGAGGATCCAGGACAATTTATTGGAAAATTGTTGCAAGGAATAATTCAATAAGAAAATATTTTTACGAATTTCAATTTCAAACATTATTGGTTGCAGTGACGACTGGAAAGGAATTGGATTGAGTTCTGAATGTTTGGTACATAAATTAACAGTCGCGTACTAATGCTACTTCAGTTTCTTATCCCAATGTAAACAAGATGTATAATAAAAAAAAAACATCTTGCCCATTTTATGAGTATATAAATTACAAATATGTTTCACAAAATTTTACGCACGGAGAAACGGACGAATGCATGTACGAACTATGTTTGAATGAATATACGAATGATTCACATAACAAAAAACATTAATTCAATTGGTATGTACTCGACTAGATGAAGAAATGAATGAGAGAATGAATGAATGTACTAAAGTGCATTAAAACTTAGAAGAATCTCTACGAAGTTTCTTGATAAATGTATCACACACAATTTTAAGAATGAATGATCTTTTCATTAATAAGTGAAGACTACAACAAAAGAATGCTCTTTGTCCAAATTTGTTGATTTTACAGGATACTATTTTAAACGTCCATAATCAGCATTAGGAATACCAGCACATCAAATAAATATCTGCTTGTAATAGTCGGACTATGCATATTCTCTTCATGCAGCATTTTCTCGTCTTCCTTAGAGCCTTCAAAGAGCAAAAAGATGACACTCATATCGGAATTTGATAAAAAATGGACAAAACATGTTCTTTGCCTGTGGTCTTCAGATATTTGACATACTTACTCGAAATGGATGAATGAAGGAATGGATGAATTATGTAAGGAATTAATACATAACAGCTGTATTGCCTTTTTGAATAAATTTGATCAGTTATTGAGAAGATTCTTGGTATTAGAAATACAAAAATACGCTCCACTGTAGCCGAGAAAGAGCAAATGATTGAATGAGTGATTGTCTGAATACATGGAGTAGTCTTAAGTTACGTTCGAAAATCATCCTGGTTCCTCAATCACGATTTATCATGCGCAAAATATATGAATTACATTTATTTGAGTGAATAAATAAATAAACGAATAAGAAAATGAATAAATAAGTAAGTGAACCAATGGATGAATAGACGATACACCAGTTAAGTGAATGGATAAAAGTTTATTTTGCATTACTGTAATAAATTACTTCAATTACACAGTACACAATGTATTCATTCACGAGACACAGGAGTTAAACTAATGGATTTCAATGAATCAGTTTATCTCGAATACGAAACATTCAAATTTTATTTGCCAGGATCAGGTAAGAAAGATTTCAAAGCTAACAGATCAGGAATTTAAAACCACAGTACAGTCAGTTGCTATCCCACCCTGAAAGAGTTAAGCAACTGTTAGGCTGTTATAGTTGCTTCTTCCTTAAGAGAATGGTTTCCTTTCATGTTCCAATATTGCTAAAAACTTCAACAGTCGTACAACACGACTGCATCATCTAGTTCTATTAAATAAAGATATTTTGGAGAATAATTCCTCGATGCATAAACAGATCAGAAGCTAACAGTTTTATGCTAACATTTCAGGTTTTTCTGGATCGGCCTTTTTGTAACTGGAGTTGTGCTGACAGCCTATCTCATTTATCAATCATGGAGGAAATTTCAGGACAGTCCTGTTGTTGTGACCATCGAAAGGAATTTCAACGAATGGAGAGTTCCGCTGCCAACCATTACTCTCTGTCCACCAAATGCATTAAGTCGTGGCTACAAAAGCACAGTGAAAGAGTAAGTAGACTACAACAATGTTTTTTCTCACCGATTGTCATTTTTTTCCAGCTATTTAAATGTTTCACTCTGAGCTGTGGTGTATTTTGTGGTGGAGGATACAAACATGTTAGACACCGAGCGTTGGCTTCTCACTGTCTTGGATCCCAGCGGCCGATGATCCTGACAGAGGTTTTCCCTCAGTCACAACAAGCAAATGTCGGGATTTTACTATCAAATTAGGTCCTGGCAGACTTATTTATCCATGCTTTCTCCTCTTCTATCCCGGCCTGAGCCTTACATGGCCTTTAGGCCATAAATAAATTTAAGCGAGTACGGTAGAGAAGACCAGTACGAGTTTAATCGGAATCCAAATGTAGTGGAATTTTCAAATGGCTTGCAGTCGATTGATTATGAAAATTCTAACGATGGGGGGCGATCTAAAACGGTTGAATTAAAGAAATCGTCTGGTTTTCTTTTAAATTTCGTGCATAGATGTTTCAAAAAAGGGTTTATTCATTATGAGGTCAACAATATTCAATTCCGAAACTCAAGATTATTAGTAGGATAGAACGGATTTGGTAACGCGCTTGGTCCACTTCTAAAGAGAGAAAACCATAAAAAGGAAATTGGTTGCAACGCAGCGGAGACCCGCACGAGAGCAATACAATTATCCACCTTGTGGAGTGCGGAGCTCCGCAGGGCTGTGCAGTGTGGCCTTCCGTAACCGCACCTCTCCGTATGACTCTGTAAGCTACCATAAGAGCAATGAAATGAACTTCGCATGACTGTGAAAGGGGTCTTAGTTTTCAATTTAATTATATTTATGGACATGCAGCTATGCTCAAGTCGTGACATATTTGAGGGACGACATGTGACAGGCTTAACCTAGAGCAATTTGACGGAAGACGCCTATCGGGTAAAGATGCCTGCCTACAGTACTGTAATTCCATAACTAAGACCGTAGAAGGAGAGCTTCTATGGTATGAAGTAACTAGTCAGTATGCTCTCTAAAGGTATATACGTATCCTTTTTAAGCATAAACCTATTTTTTCTAGTTAGTAAACAGTTTAGGATCGGGCTAAATTCCATGACAGGATGTAACAGCCAATTGAATAGGGTAGTTTTAACTCTCAAGTACTTGCTTTTAAATTGTATCACAAAGAAACAATGTATTTGGCTGAAAACAGGTGAAGTGGCATCTTACTCCGAAGGTGCGGATACATAAATGAATGCATTGGATCGAATAATACTCCTTTCATTGTTCTGTGGTTAGATACGTATTACTTGGAACTATTCTTCTCAAGCAGAATGGAGTAACACAAGGACATTTATAATTGGTAGTCATCGTACGTATTCAACAGAATTTGAATGTCATTTATAACCTTTAGGTAAATATAAGACTGGGTGAAGATGTGGGGAAGCTGTCCGCCAGGTCCTAGCTTCAAAGGCACCATCCCAGCATCAACATTGTGTGACTAAGGATAATATTAGATAAATCTCAGCCTCAGTCAAGATGAACGTCACGGGGATCGAACCCAGGACCTACCGAATACGAGGTCAACGCTCTACTAACTGAGCTCTGACTACTCGGTAGATCGCTAAAGAAATATACACACATATATATATATATATATATATATATATATATATATATATATTATTTCACACGAAAAGTAAAGTCATTTCTGCATTAAATTGTTGTATGTTCCATTATTACTTAGAGGAGAAAGATCTGCATTTTCAAGCTGATGTCGTCAAGGTGGATATTGTAACATATACTTTCTGAAGTTAGGGAAATACAGCCATACTTTTTCATGTACCTTAGTAGTGTTATAGATAACGTAGACATGAAGTTTCATATCTTAATTTCACTATTAATTAGAATTCATTTGGCGTATCTTTCCCTAAATGAGTGGGCACCTTACACTGATGTGTTGGGTAAGATGCCTATTTTGATCTGCCAGTTTAAAGACTCATATATCCGTTGTGAATACGTTTAGCTTGATATACTTTCATCAGTATGAGTTCACTATAATTATATCTGTGCAAAATTTTTTTTTTTTTTTCTGTTTCTTTTAACGACTCCACAATGGTTCCTAGACCAAAATATGTAGTATTTCCCCTCAATCCACTATACAAGGTGGTTTCCTAATCTACAAATATTAGTTAAATAAAAAGCTAAATGAAGTATTCCTGGAATCGTGACTGTACAACCTGCCAAAATGCGCTCAAGTAAAATAGTATAAGGTAATTCCAGGAGAGATGCACCAGTTTTTGTATTTCTAAAGTTGCCCGATAAAATACGCTACCAGTGTAATGTGAGTATCAGTTGTGTCGAGATATGTGTGGGCGATACGAGTGGGGAAACGACTCGAAGGTTCGAATCCCGGCAGGGTCATGTAAGTTTGTGGATTTTAACTGACTGTAAATGGGCGAATCACGACGGGCCGAGGTCAAAAAGTTACTAGACTGGCCTATATAAACTAAAGTTTACCAAGTTTTTTATGAGTAGGGAAAATGAGTTATTGTTGAGTTGGTGTTCCTAGCGAATTTATCTAAATATGACATGTTTTTATATCATAGTCTAATATTAAAGAATTCGGAATGTTTACATAAATATACTATTAACTCATTGTTTGTACTCGTTGTTGTAAATACGGTGAGTAGGAAAGCCATTGCCAGCTGTTACTCTATTTTTGACCATGTTTGGCAGTTGGCGGGAAGATACTGTGGTGGGGCAAAAATGAGAGATGCCCCAGTTATGTCTGACAAGTAAAGTACCCGAAGTGAGGACTCGAGTTGCTCATCAAGTGATACCTTAAATTGAAGCTAGTGACGAGTATAGTACACCTCTGAAATCCTAGCTGCAGGGCTTCAGAAATAAAAAGGTTATGGCGGGTCAAAGTTCAAAGAGAAAGCGAATTGTATTGAAACAAGTCACAACGTAAGGCAGAACAAAAGTCAGAAGGACATGGTTTTGAATTGAAATGCGATTCATGTGAAGGAAAGAGGCACGTACAAAGTACTACACATTGATTCAATCAATATGTAAGTCGTCAATGAAGGCGTGTGATAAGCAGATACTTTGCTCACAATGAGCACACTTGACAAAAGAGATGTTCTCACATGAGGTCTTGTAACACTCGTCACGTATATTAGAATCAAAACAATAATCCAGGGCTCGGGCTCCTCATCCAAGTAGTTCCTTGTCAAATCGACTTTGATCAGCATTGAATACTTGACGAGGATTCAGGTCTTCTAGTAACATAAGTTCTTTCATAGACGTAATAAATGTCGTAGATAAGTGATTTATTTCAGCCTCTTTTGATTTCCACGTTTTGCTAAACCTATGCGTGATAAAACGACTGACGATATTGTTTCTCTTTTTAAAATTAGACAGCCAGTGACGAGATGTCTTGAATTGTAGAGTATTATCCGGATCTAGCTCTTTACTTATCTGAACAGCCCAAAAGCGAAGAGTCCTGTCTTGTATAATTGCACATCTCTCGACCATTTCTTTGAATTTATCGTGAACTGGTGCATTAAGTTTCTTATAACTGGGTTTTTGCCTTATTTTTTTTTTTCATATTCAAAGAGGATGTTTTTCGATTGAATTAATCTATACTGTGACTTGCCAGATGAAAATTTCCTTCGTTTCTTTTCCGGGTTCTCATTGTGTGTCCAAAACATGTAAGCTGCTTCTTTATAATCATCGTCCAAGATGTGTTTTTGTTTTTTTGACGAAGGCTGATATTCTTCATCTGAAGAAGCTACAGGTGTCGGAGACTCTTGATGTGTTTGAGAACCTTGCGATGTACTTGGCATTTCCTCATCAAAGACGTCATCACCGTAGTCTACATCATCGCTTTCATCACTGTCACCAGCAAATCCAAGAGTTCTAACTTCTTCTATGATTTCCATCTTGTCCTCAAGTATCTCCACTATTTGTTTGTACAATGAATCTTCATACCTATTCATTCTCCTATTAACAAATCCATATTTCTCATACAGAGCATGAACGATAGCACCTGCTTCCATTTTCTGGAACGAAAAGAAAAAATACCTTTTATTGACATCAATAACAGGAGCAAACATGCACAAGGACATTCACACACGAATAAAAGACAGCGGGATATCAGGCAGAGAGAGGGATATCATTATACACATTACATTTATTGGGAGCAACGTACGACGTATTACCATCGGGATAATCAGCAAAACATGGACATCACAAGCAGCTCAATTCGCTTTCTATTTGAACTTTGACCCGCCATAACCTTGTTACTACTGGAGCTCTGCAGCTAGGATTTCACAGGTGTACTATACTCGTCACTAGCTTCAATTTAAGGTATCACTTGATGAGCAGCTCGAGTCCTCACTTCGGGTACTTTACTTGTGAGACATATGCCCCACCAAATATTGTTTGGAGGAGACGCTCTATCAGTAATATTCTGCGTCATATGATTTAATTGTTACTTGCTATTCTAAATTAACAACTAATTTCTATTCTGTGACTGACAGCCGATCAAATATTTAGAATCTTATCCCCTTATATTTCCACCTCAATTGGTGATTATTCGTATTGTTTTATAACCATGGTGCGTATGTGAATATTTCTTTGGGTTTAAACATTGTGAGCCGGCCGGGTGGCCGAGCGGTCTGCGGCCGTAGGCCATCGGCTCGAACGTTCCATCGGCAGGGGCATGGATGTTGATTTTAACTGCTAAAGGGCGAATCGTGACGGACCGAAGTCCAAAGTTACTGCACTGATCCATGTAAAAATAAAAATAAAGTTTACAAAGCTTTAAGTGAACACTATGGAAGACAATATCAAATACGTCTTTCAAACATACATGTCTTGTATATATAATACTTGAAACATTTCAACTGAGCTTTCCAGGTGGTAGCGTTGCGTACTTCGAAGCGGCAATGGGAGGTATGTAGATTCGAACCACACACCTGACCATCCTCACTAAGGTTTTTTCAAGGTTTTACATCAGTTACACTAGGTGAATGCCGGGATAGTACCTTCAAAGTAGGTCCTGACCGATTTCCGTCATACATCCTCTTCATTTCCCTATCTGGACCTATGCCAAAGGTGCTCAAAAGGCACGAAAGTAATTAAACATAAAAAGAAACCTTTTTATCTCAAAAGTGTCTGTAAATAATGTTGCAATTACTACTATTATTCCTGTAAACCTAATTGTACTCACTATTGAAGTACAACACGAACTTTGCTCTGTGAAAGTTAATTTCTGTTTACCTTCACGTAAAGCTAAAAAGGAGGGAAAACCCATTTGCATTTAGCCTTAAAACCAGTGTTTTTATTTCTATAGGATATATTCTTAGATATATTTTACAGTTACTGCTGAATAATATAATGTTAATATATTTTCACATTGCGTTGACAAGTTATTAAATAGGAAATTATTAGTTTTACAAGTGAAGATAATAGGCCGAACTCAGTACTTAGGACCTACATTATAGTAAAGATTTTTCGTTATTTATGAGCGTTTTATTACCTTTGAATTATATTTAATTAAACGAGGTTAGTATGAGAAATAAATTCAGGATAGCAATATCGTATAACTTTTAAATCATGTTTTCTGTTTCAAAGATGACCTTTCAGGGATTTTGTTTTCTTGAATTTTAGTCACATATAATCATGTTGATAAAGAAATGTAATCTATCAGATGGTCTGAATTAATTTAATTTGAGGTGAAGCGTCTCTCCCAAGTTCGGTTGGTGGGGTATCTCTCCTGCATGGTCGGAAGAAATGGCCTTCTATTTTTCGCAATTCTCACTGATACAAAACAAAGTATTGTGAATTGTATTATATTCAGATTATTCTATTATAAACACGAATTTGAATAGCGTATGCTTTATGTGAGTCATATAAGATTACAATATGACGTTTTATTGTTAAGTAGGGCATCACTACCGGAATTATCTTATTGGCTACAGAAATATTGTCAAAACATCAATTGCATATTTCTTTCTTTCTTTCTATTTATTTATTTACCCATCTATTTTAATAGTTTTCTTTAAAATTTGTATTTTTCTAATATATTTTAAAAAGAAGTATCATTTTGAAAACAATCGCTTCATATGAAATATAGTTTGATTGAACGCTAATCTATTGTACTCTGGTATATATTTTATAAGAAAAACATCTGAAAGAGATCAAATACTTTTTTTCTGATTTTTTAAAAAGACTTTTCGGAAATGTGGACAAGAAGAAACAGAAGTACTACAGAAAATTCTTTCAAGACGTTGCCCATTTAAGTGCTGCCAACATGAAGGAAATGATGAGCTATGAAGAAGATGAATCTATGACTGGTGTTAATATAACTGCTATTCAAAGCGAGGTTAGTATCCCAGGTATTTTTTCTGCTAAAGTATATATAAGAGAACTTTAATGATAATAGTGAGAAAAAGACGTAAGACGAGGGAAATCAGGCCCAGAGGATAATAACCCAGTAAGCCAGGCAACGGACGTCCACATTTGGTCGGCGAAGACCGGGCCGTCGGGCGAGCGGGGTTCCGCTTCTAAGCCGAGCCCAACTCCGGCCAGGAAAATGGCCCGACGACCAAACACCACTTACGGGGCGCGCCGACCTTCCGCCGATTATTTCCCGACTACTATTTCCCCGGGCCGCCGTCGGGGTCGGCATTTCGCTTGCTGCGTAAGGTCCATTTATAGGTTGGAGCATTGTGGAAAAAGTCAGGGAATTCCTTACTGCGTCAATAATGGCAGTCTAAGAAATTTCTTTTCACTGTGCCTTGTTTGAAAGTATCTTAACACTAATAAATATAAATCATGATAATCTTCAAGTACTAATCTAATTTCGGAAATCAGAGAAGTTTATTTTTTTCTGTTTAGAATAATGTTAACGTGCACTATACTACTTACTTTTGATGTTCATATCGAGAAGGATTAAGAACATAAGTTATTTCTTGAGACAATCAGCCGTTCTCATTTCAGTCTTTAAGACAGATGTATCATCATTATAGAAACACTAAATAAAATGTTTGTTGGCTGTTGTTTCACACATACCTTCGGGTGGTCAAACCGCTTACTTGCTCACTTTTTGTGTGCGTGGTAACATGTTCAATTTCCCCCGGGGCTCACTGAAGGTAGTGGTTTTGAGCCCACTTTTTCCACAAATTGTAGAATATGTGCTTAAAAGCTTCCCAGCACGTTTATAATATAAATCAAAATTGTATCATATGTACTTAAGAGAGAATTTTCCTTAGATGGGTCTAATTTAGCGGAACTACCTTAGTCATTATAGGATAAATTTATTATGGAATATCAGTATCTGATAAACGTATTAGTGATGACATACGCAATACATTGAGTACGTAATTATCGAAATATTACATTCGTAAATCGCTAATGATACTTGGAGTAAAGCTATTCTCCCTGAGGTGTCTTCCCGTTCTTCCTAAAGCCCCCCTTCCCCAGCACTTTCTGGAAAATACTTTCAATGATCTTATCTTTATGCAGAACGAGAATTCTCTTTGTGCCTATTCTTTCGAGACAGGGAATTTTAAGTAGGGAGGAATTTTTAAGTGAAACGCAGCTCCGAATTGCAGGCCTCTTAGCGTGCTTTTATACAGATCGGTACTCATGTTTCTTTTAATGGTTGAAATAAGCTAATTAGTAATTCTAACAGATTCTGTAAGAAAAATAACTATTTCTTCAAGTTTCGTAATAAATTTTGGATGTTATTGTACTTGTTCTTCCCGGAGAAATGACTAGGATACAGTTCTGTTCTTAGCAGTATTATTCGCATGTACTTTTGTAAAGATGAATTCGCGTTTTTTAAATACCTGAAAAGAAATGGAAAATTGATTGACTCAGTTGCAAGAAATCCGTTTGAAATTAGAACTAAAACGAACACAAAACGAACTTACTTCGGTCTAATATCAAGTCACTTCACAACAAAATTTCATTCCGATTTCCAGTAGTTTATTTCCAGCATGCAAAGGCTCGTAGTACTTAAAAGGTGGCACAGTTTACATGCTCAAGATATGTTTGGTCATATATTATATTAAACAAACAATGTAAGAGGATGCAAAAGGCGACCCTTAAAAAGAGTCTTTGTCTTCTGCATCACATGTATAGAAGACAAATCACCTGATAAGGTGATGCAGAAGACAAAGACTCTTTTTAAGGGCCGCCTTTTGCATCCTCTTACATTGTTTGTTTAATATATGACCAAACATATCTTGAGCAAACTGTGCCACCTTTTAAGTACTACGAGCCTTTGCATGCTGGAAATCGGAATGAAATTTTGTTGTGAAATGACTTGATATTAGACCGAAATAAGTTCGTTTTGTGTTCGTTTTAGTTCTAATTTCAAACGGATTTCTTGCAACTGAGTCAATCAATTTTCCATTTCTTTTCAGGTATTTAAAAAAACGAATTCATCTTTACAAAAGTACATGCGAATAATACTGCTAAGAACAGAACTGTATCCTAGTCATTTCTCCGGGAAGAACAAGTACAATAACATCCAAAATTTATTACGAAACTTGAAGAAATAGTTATTTTTCTTACAAAATCTGTTAGAATTACTAATCAGCTTATTTCAGCCATTAAAAGAAACATGAGTACCGATCTGTATAAAAGCACGCTAAGAGGCCTGCAATTCGGAGCTGCGTTTCCCTTAAAAATCCCTCCCTACTTAAAATTCCCTGTCTCGAGAGATTAGGCTGAATGGGAATTAGACAGAACGGGAATTCCCATTCTGCCTAAATCTAAGATCATTGAAAATATTTTCTACAAAGTGCTGGGGGCCTTTAGGCAGAACGGGCATGAATCCTCCCTGATGCTCATGAGTGTCATAACACTTGAGTGTGATCTGCCTTAGATCATATCTGCATATTTGCAAACTTACATAAACATGCACCTCAGGTTAGACTAAGTATTTAAAAGACTAGGTGATAGTGTCGAATTGCGGTCAGAAGTGTACCACTTGGTTACAGGTTGATCTTTTAGCTAAAAATGTAAGCAGTTCAAAATAACGGAATGCGTCTTTCAGCATTGTCTCATATTGCCATTCGTTCCGAAAATACAGAGGATGGGGGACAGATTTTATAGAAGGGATAACATATCATGTGTCTCGTCGGGACCCTGGGATTTTGCATGTCCTGAAGCCTAAAAGACTTTAGCACAAAGAATAACTTTGATAGATAAGCGTTTTGCAACTTTGTACTACTGTTCAACTCTTATACACTAAGAAAAGATAGTCATACAATACATGTAGTTATTCACGAATTCGGTCGCCCCACTATTTTGAATACGGGCAAAACATCGATCCCTAAATTGGTCAAATTTTTTCTTTCATCATGACCTTTCAAAGGATATATTACTAGACCCTCTTTGTCACCCTTCTTGAGTGTGTGTGTCAGAGGTGGATTTTTTAACCCCGCAAATGTTACACACTAACAATAATGGAATATTGTTTTTTAGCATTTCCTTATATTTTCATTCGTTCCCGAAATACGGGGAAGGTAACAGACTTTATGGATACTCTGTATATTACTTATCTTCATCCCGTTATATATTACTTATCCTGTTTTCTGTTCTGTCTAAATAATCAATAGCTGGGCATAATTTACATTTGAATAATAATGGTTTTGAGCAGAGGTGACAATATTCACCATCCTGTAGGTTCATTTTCAATACAAAAGGATAGAATATATAGACATATATTGCGGCGTTGTAAAGTTTTATTTTAATTGATCAAACAGGTTTTAAGAAATATTTGCTGAAGAACATATATTTAACACAGTCTTGGCCCTACACGTAATGTTATTTCGCAGAAAATGACAACCTTATATTCCCCATGTTAATCCCTAAGAGTCACCTAGAAATATTCATGAAAATCCACGGATCAAAAAATACTTCTTCCTGGTTAGAAAATCTTTCACCATATCTCTATTGAAACATTTTTTCTCAAGTTGTGGAAATTACAGATTTCCAGCACTTCATAAAATGACAACATATGAAAAATGATTTACTGGAAACTAAACTAGAGGAACGTAAAATATTTTAAGGGATGTAGAATATAATTTTATCTGAAGGTCATCTATATTTTTAACACAGAACATATACAATTTAAGCCACTAGGTTATATTATACTCAGGCTTATATCACCCATTAATATCCCCAAAGACAGAGTTATAAATCTCAGAGAAATCTATGAATTCGTTGTGGAATGTATATACTTGTTTGTTTCGTAAAATAACTATAGTGCTTGTGTAAAGATTACACTTGTATAAAATTTATATTCAGTCAGAAATAATTACAGTGCTTTTTATTTTAAATTCCAGATCAGGGCTATTCCAAAGTGGACAGTACTCTACTTCGAGGACAAGTCAACAATTATAGGTGAATTTTTGAACACGCTGTTTGGTGCTTGTATTACCTATAACTCTGCATTGCCCTCAATTGAAAGGTAAGGATATAAACACAGTCCCGTCCAAACGTAACGCACGATACCCACACACTTTCAATCACTGACATTTCGCGAAACAGATAGAGAGAAAATCAATGAATCACTCACTCACCCACTCACTCAATGAATGAGTGAATGAATGAGAATGAAAAAATAAATTATTCGCTTACTCAATGAATTCATGAAAGAATTAATCACTCACTCAATGAATTCAATGAATGAATGAATGACGGGATGAATCAATAAATGACCTAATGAATGTGTCTGCCTATTATCTGTATACCCATTTTTATCCATTTATTCGTCCATATTTGGATGTTCCTGGTCTTAGCGTGCTTGGATGCTTTTCGTCTTGGATATTTAAGGGTAGTTCATACCGTATTTATTCACCACTAGCCGAAAATTCCCCCTTCTTGCATCATGTTTTTTTAAGTCTGGTTATGGTTGTTTTAGCCACCTCTGTATTTGTTATGAGATAGTAACGATTGGGTGTGCTCTTAGGAAGGGTACTTTATACTTTAGTCAGTTATTGATGTTGGGTAGTAGTAAAGTGAGTTCGATCTTTAATGATAAGGATATTGTATGATGTTGGTGATGTTTATAATAATAATGATTATGGAGGATCTTTTAACACCAGAATTGTATTTAGTATTATGAAAAATCCAGTTATTTTATTGTTTAGGGCGTAGATACTATGAATGGTCAGATGAATTATGTCTGTGGAAATTTGGAACTTATCAGCAGGTGGAAACATGTGGGTGGTTTGCTAAAAGAGTGAATCCCAGACATACAATTATCTTCCCTCATCGATTTGTCAATGGGTGTAAATTTGGTTCAAAATCTTCAGCACGGGAAAATCTCTCTGTCCCTCTCATGAATCCGCACCTTGTTTACAACTTTAAAAACTTGTTGCATAAAAATTGATCACGAATTTATAGACAGCAAGGTTGTACATTAACGGCCGTATTCAGAAACGTTTTACGGAGTATCTAGCACTGTTAGAAAATTCTTAATCACTCGTTAGTAAAGGCCTAGTCAGTTGAAAAGCAATGCTTCTAAATACGCTGTAAGACTTTAAAATCACTGGTCACTATTGATATTTGGATGCATTAGCTGCTACCGAAAGAGATAAACTATGCTATCATGTATGTTTTTCACTACTGAAACCGTAGATAAAATTTAAATATAGATATAGAGCTCGCATGGTTACCTGTGTTTTCTGCCATCTAGCGGTTGTAATTTCAAACTATGACACAGAATAAGGAGAGAGAAATGAGCAAAATCATTCGGTTTGACTTCCTCTGAGCATTATTTCACCGAAAGAAAAGAAAGAACACTTTCTTCATATTATCTAAGTATAATTATAATACAGTAAACATAATTATTTGAGTGTAAGACATATATATTCTTCTTTCACGACAAAATATGAGTTGGGTGTAAATACTTCGTGATTTGTTTTCTGGTAATTTCTAAATCACAAGTATCTAAATAACCCTTTTCTCTGGTCACAACAAAAGACAAAGATAAGAGCAAAAGAAATTCACTGGCTGCCTTTAAAGTTTGTATCACACAGAGGCTAATGGTAAGTCTACATTAGGTCTTGTTGATCAACATGTTTGTGTGCGTGAGGATTATCTAAAGACCGTGACAATCTTCAATATATTAATTTGCTTAACAAGTAACGATGCATATGTATTCTCCTTGTCTTCAAACTTCCTAACAAGAATGAAATTGTTTATTTTGGTTTACTGCACAAAAATGTGCATTGACTTTGTACAATTTTTTTGCGTGACGTTTATAAATTATCACGGTCTTTAGATAATCCTCGCGCGCACAAACATGTTGATCAACAAGGCCTAATGTAGACTTACCATAAGTTGGTATGTAGCCTACCACTTCCCTCACCCTGGTTAAAACTGTGACAAAATGCAAAATATTATACGCACAAAATATATTAAAGTTTTTGCAATGTAGTCAGTAGTTTACTTTTTCTGTATATTGAAATTGTTCTTGAACTTATTAATGTTATATTAAATTTCTTATTTTTTATACAACATAACAATAAGTTATGATGTGCTCTTGCAGTACCTTCTTTGATATCACAGTAATACCAAAGAAAATAATAAGTGATTGCTAGCAGTTCTCAAGTATACCTGTAGATGTCTCTACCAGTGCTCGATAGTAGCGACAGTTGCGGCCAGAGCTGAGGCCTTCAGTTTCTATTAGAGGATGTGCGATTTTGCCAAGAACATGAAGCCAAATATCACAGCTTAGTTCCGCCCAGTTAGCCCACTTACTCCAATCAAAAACAATGTTTACGACTAACAAAGATGGCAACAAGATCTCTAGTTGTTTGCTAACCATTGAGGCACGTCACCTTTGTCGATGCTCAGTTGTATTTTGACTTAATTCTTTCTCTGGTTAGAAGCAAATCCTCTATTAGAACATCATTGTTTCTTACCAAACAATTATCATTCTTTATCTATGTAACTGAACGAACAAGAAGAAGAACTTGTAAGTACCTTGGAAGAACTCTTTTACCTCGTACAGATGAAAATGAATATAAAATCAAGAAAGAAAACTAAGTTTAGAAGTTAAAGATGAGATAAAGAGAAATCTATTTCTAAAGAATAAAAATACTCTAAACCAATATAGAAAATAAACAATATTAAATTTATTAAACATTTTTTTGTGAAACATAACGACTATTATGGTCGAAAACTTCATTGAGATGTTAGACAACGAAAATTAATAATTCCCCGCCAATGACATTTCTCGGCGGTATCACGTGATCTTATTCCCGCCCTCCGGCCTACTCCTCAGATGGCAGCACGAGTAATTTTGTATACTATGCACAGTATAGCAAGATGCACTTATTATTATTTTCTTTGGTGATACTTTATAATGTTTTCAGAAACGGCTATCAAGCAGCAAAGGAAATGATATATAACCTGTCAATTGAAAGTAGTGCAATCTCAATACGAATTGGAGTTGCGTACATCCAGAAAGATACAGAGGTAAGAGTTAGTATACATAAGCCATTCCAACGTATACTTTAATCGTAGTAAACAAACGTATTTGTTAATTAGGTTCGTAAGCGTCAACTTGAGCACTAAACGCTGTCAGCCGTATTCAGAAACGTTTTATGGAGAGACTAGTGCTGCACTAACAAATGACTAATAATGTTAATAGATTGTTAATTATTGGTTTGTATAGCACTAGTCACTCCAGAAAAGTTTTTCTGAATACGGCGCTGTAAGTTTAGTTTAGCCTTGGTTTTTATTAAATGAAACTTAAACGTTCTAACACGTAAAACAATTGGTCGTCTGTTCTTAACAAAACAGAATATTTCTTTTTTCTTTTTCGGAGATTATAAGTAGCAATTCTGAGAGATTAAAAAACGTAATTGCAAATTGCAATAGTTATAATGATGGAATCAATACTAAATATTACATTACTTTTAGAGCTCAATTAGAAACTGTATATGTATTATAGATTTGAAATATGCGAAATTATACTTTTCGGAGTAAGACATTCATCTGGTCAGTCTGGTTAGGAGTAATGAGTTTAGGGTAGTGCTGGTACTGTATGGGTGTGCAGTATTGTCATAGACAGTGAAACAATATTCAGCTATCTACAAAGGCTCGAGAACCACTATTTTAACTGAAAGTAAATGAAATATTTACTTTTTAAGGAGGCTGTGTTTCATAAAAAGTGAAATAAGTGCTTTTCAGCTGAAAAGACGTAATCCAAATAAAAAAGAAATCAAAGTACCTGAAAGAAGATGGTCGACTCTTTGTTTACGAAACAATAGAGACAGGATAAGCAGCCGAGGCTGAGCCATTCTCACACATGCGCATTACACCTTAATGGTAAATATTATTTCCAAGCAGGTGTTTTAAGTTGCCAATTTAGGGTATTGGTAGCATGTCGGAAAACTACTTCGAAGAACACGGGTTCGAAGTTCGAACCCTGGTGTAGATTTTTTTAGCTTTTTTTCCTTAATGAAAACAACTTTATTCTTTTTATATAGGGTAGCGGGCTACAATAACGCCATGGATACAATAACGCCGTTTGTTTTTCAGTTGTTTACAGCAGGGAAACTAAGCAGATGGCATCACTCTGCAACGTGCTATTGCGTAGGACAAACAACTGTTGTTATAGAACATTAGTTGTAGTTAGGTGGTTTAAAGTGTGTGTTTTACAGTCTTTGTTTTATCGATTAACAGCAGAATAACGAGAACAGGAAACGTAATTAATATTTTTTAGTTTTTTCTATTACATATTGCTAATCACTCTCAATTTATAGGGATTCGAACGGGATTTTTTGTAAGACACAATGATCAATTAGGAGTGTATCGACTGAGTTTATATGAGTCATTCTGTTAGCAGAGACCAATAGTGCGATGGTACGTTCATTGTATTGTGTGGCTACAATGACGCCTAACGCGAAGGATGCAATAGCGCCAGGCTATTTTCCTCCACAAATAAGCATTATCGATGTGAATTTGTAAGAAATGTGTCTTGTGAGTAAAGATTCAGACAGTTAAGAGTATTTTTGTCAGTTGCTTCGTCATTTTGACAAACACAAACCCCCTGGAAAAGCGCTACTTATTTTTGATGTTCATAAAAGTCATATTGATCCGGACGTTTTTGAAGTAGCAAATTCATTGGTTATTCACTTACTATGCTTACCTGCTCATTGCGCACATGAGCTACAACCACTAGATAAAGATTTTTTTTTCAAAACACCCAAAGTTTATTGGAATGAAGCTGTTGATAACTTTAGACGCAAATATCCTGCAATTCGAATCGGAAAACATCAGTTTCCAACGATGCTTGGGTTAAAGCTGCTACACCTCAGAATTCAATTTCTGCTTTTCAAGCTACTGGCATATATCCTTTGAATCCTCTAGTACTCCCAGGAACAGCCTTTCCACCAAGTACCATCTCTTCAGTACTTCATACGTGTAACTGGAGCTACATTGGAGACAAATGACCAGCCACAACTGAAGATGTAAGACCCCAGCCGTCAACAACATCTGAAGATGCAAATCCCCAGCCGTCAACATCATCTGAATGCTTCTGTGATCCTCTAGCAAATGAGTCTTCTCAGTCTTCATCCTCCAGTTACTTTACTGAACTCATCCCAACTCCAAAAATTAAAAGAACGCTTCTTGGAAGGAATAGATAAAAAAACGTACAAGCAGTGCTGGTGAGTAGGAGCCTGTTTAACGATCGTCCCAGCCTAAAGTATAAAGGATCAACTTTACCAATGGGTGGAAAAAGAAAAGGCTGTAACCGTACAGGAAAGGGCAAAGGTAAGAGTTCAAGAAAACGTATTAACAGAGACAGCAACGACTATTGCGTTGCTTGTAAAGGATACTATTACGACGATACTGGTAAAGACATTGATTAATTGGTTGCAATGTGGGGTCTGCAAAGGGTGGTTTCATGAATCATGTGATTATATTTTTCCTCTTACCGGGCACTGCTCTTCTTGTTCCAACTAATTTTACTTGTTCAAGCTTATCTAAGTTCTTTGTTCTCATAATATTATGAAGAATGATAACCTGGCGCTATTGTATCCATAGTGTATGCAATAACGCCAAATCACTTTGAGTGATATTTTATATTATTTGTACTAAATACTTTTTTCGAAGTTATTTGCACTATTTATAATAACTAAACATTAGCCTACTAATACAATGTTAAATTTATTTTTTCCGTCAAATATTAAATGTGAAATACTTAAAGAACTAAGAATGGTGGCGTTATTGTAGCCAGTTATCCTATGTAAACTCATTAGGAAATTTAATAAAATTAGTGAACAAACGCATGTGGAAGTTAGGTAAGTTAGGTTCGGTAATTTTTTATTGCACACGCTATTAACTTGTGTTTTCACCAGGTGCCGTTCCTGTCGCTAGTCACAAGTATTTCTCCTCATAAAGAACGTGATATAACAGCTGAATGCTACACCCAAATCTGTATTCAAAAATGGAGGTTCAACACGCAAACGTACTTATGTTGCACTTGACATGTTTTTCAAGACAATTCACATCATAAACATTAAAAAACAAATTTAAATTTTCAATGACGCTAGAATGCATTGCTGACGCTGAAGTAGATTAAAGTTACGAACAGAGTAGAAACGTTTACGCACACGTTTCATCGATGCTGATTAGAAATTTAATAATCCGTTAAGTACATTTAACATCTGATTAAGATAAATTATCATGTCTTCGATTAACGCTAACGGTTCGTTAAAGCTCGTTAATTTTTACCATCAAATTTCCTTCACTACAAAATTAACAGTTGAATAGTAATTTTGTTACTCGGGGGTTTGAAGACAGAAAAAAGAAAATGAAGGCAAATACACATAACTATTTGATGAAATAATTAATGTTTACTTTGGCACTATGACTTCAGTAAATTTAGTCACCAAAAGCAGGAGGGTTTCAACAACAGAAATAACTAAAATAATTGGTAGGTATTGTCTCAATTTGCAATGATACTAATCAGTTTTTAATGTGGGTTGTTCACTTTGTTGCCTCTTGGCGCGGACTGGCGGTAGTAGACGGACGTGTGTAATCTGCGATCCGCAGGGTCAAGTTGGAGTTCTTGAGAAGTATATTTGTATATAGGTGCATTTCGGTAAGGAAGTATATATCACATGCATTGTTTTTAGATTTGATACTTGGTGTTAGCAACCACTTTTTGTCATCGGCAGAAATAGACTTTATAATCAAAGAAATTAATACACAATGTGAATATTCTCTTCTAGTTTAAAAGCTATTATCAGTATTTTACATACGACCACTTCAAGAAGATTCATGCATTACATTTAAAACTCCTAAACTCAACTCACTTTGGGTTTCTTCAGAAGGTTCTCCTTCAGGAGAAGAGGGCACATATGCAAAGTAACTCTTTAATATCACGTATATCTCCTACGTTAAAAAAGCAATTTTCTCGCACGGTTTCTCTGCCTACTTGTGCCGGAACCCACTATGGTGCTGCTTAAGAATGCAGCATTGGACGTTTTTGCAGAAGTTTTTCCGTGGAATCTCTGAGGGGAAAGAAGGAACTTTAAAACCTATACCGCCATTTCTGTAGATATTTCGAAACCTGATAGCGCAGTCAATAGTGCTACGTATGAACATGTTGCAACAACTCGTTTTTCACCAAAGTGTGGCATAGGACTATCTTATCACGTGCCCTTCAAATATTGCATAGGCTCGAGGCAATAAATAGTCCCTGTATATTATTTCGTATTATTTTTATGGCTATTACTCAGACCACGTTGGCCAGTGGTTATTCACAGAATTTCTTCTGTAATGGACGGGCTTGTAGAACATTATTGAAGATCATTTCTGATTAAAAAAGTGACAACACTAAAGCTAACACTACACAAAGCTTTGTTATGCACCGTGGAACTATGAAATTTTAGGATGAATGAGGCTTGCCTTGGACCGAAAAAGATATCAGAGCTGGCTCAATTTAACCACTGGTAGCCTAACTCTATGAGCGCGCTCGTAATCCAAACGTTACCATACTGGTGTTTACCACATGCTGTAATTATCCTCGCAATAGAAGCGAACTGATAACTTTATATCACAGGACGTAATCGAAATATAAAGCTTCATATTTATGGTAAACTTCCGCTAATAACAAGCACTATACTCACCACGTTATTTATTAATTTACTTTCACGCAACGCGAGTGACAGGACTTTGAAAAGTATCTGGCTTCCGCTCCAGGTGAGATCTACAAGTGCAACTTTTGAAAAACAAATTCAAATAGTTTAGCGCACGTTCACACCACGCCCTTTCGAACGAATTCGGGCGGTGTTAATCGATATCGCGTGGTGAAATTTTCAGTGATATTTTTCTAGAGTTCGTGTTTTCAACTGCCAAGCTTTCCCCCGTGTTTCATGGTTGAAATAAACATGTTTCTTGAGTTTCAGGAGTAGCATTCAATATCGAAATATAGTACCAACCCAATGTCGATCGATATTCTGCAGAACGACCAACTGTAATCGATATACCCAGTATTGGTCCGTGCTGCAAGGAGTGCATCCGAGAGCAACTTCAACTCGAAAATGAAGACGTGAGTTCATTGAAATGGACATCATTCGTAATATAATGTATATTAAACTTAGTTCTGTTTTTTCATGTTGTCTATATGTACACATATTTGAAGCATTAGATAATTCCTAGCACTCCTCCATATCATATAAATATATGCATGGCTATTACAGTAATTAACAGTACTAATATTAAAATTTAGAAGCTCACAATACAAACGTTTTATTGGAACCAGTTCCCGCTGTTTGATAGCTATAGTCAAAGATTTTGCAAAGGCAATAAGGAATCATGTGGGTTTGAGAACTGATGAAGGCAATCCTGACTGATGCTGTCCAAGGTTTTCCTAAATTTCACCAGAAAAATGTCGAGATGATACCTTGACAAATGCCCCAATTCTTTCGCAGAAAAGTGAATCCTGAGGAACAGCTATGAGACGTGCTTACGCCATAGTTAACTATATAGAGAAAATTAAATTTATCTCTATTATATTTAACGAAAGTTTTTTTGTTATTTTAATTCCAGATATTTCTTACTTCACCCTATGAGTTTCCAGACCCCTTAGTCAATCATCATTTCTACAGAGGGTTGCATGGGAAGAGAGGATTCGCTCATTTTGTGCAGCTATTTTCAATTGCCAGTTCTTCCAGTCTACGAAGATTATCTGTTCGCCAGAGAAATTGTCTCTTCCCTGAAGAAATGAAATTGTATACAAGCGAAATTTACACACGAGGAGCTTGTAATTTGAATTGCAACTATAAGGCAATTATGGAGAAATGCAAATGCTGTCCACAGACACTTTATAATTTTGGTACGTATAAGTAAATTCTTTCGTGTTGTTCATCGGTCAATTTAATTTACCATTAACATTTTTAATTCATTTGTAGCAGAAATTTCTAATAAACCTTTCAATGGCAAAAATTGAGGCGTGTAGTATCCAAACCAGTTATATCCATTCTTGCAAATTGTACAGAATATCAGAAACTATAAAAAATATAAATTTGTTACAAGACGCGCAATTATTATTGGATCAGATTCTGCGTAGCTGTCTCTGAAGGCACCTTTTGATCTAAGTATAATCAGAATCACCCATCTTGTAACAAATTTAGATTTTTCAATTTTTGGATCTCCTATAAAACTTGTGAAAATGGATATAACGAGTTTTGATACTACACGCCACATTTTCCTCTTGCTTCTATTCTGGCCTCTTTGGTTTTTGATTGCAAAGACATAATTCAAGAGTAGAAACTTCGCACGTTCTAAGTAAAAAATTTGAAATTTTACAGGTGAAGCAAAAACTCAATAGATTTGGCTTCACATAACGTATTCCTTGCAACATAATGTGATTATTTTCACCTCTTCCTCGGTTGATTTGGCACTTGTAACAAGGATGGGGTGGGGGTGGGGTATCCAGGTTGATACATCAAACACTCTTGTGGACAAAAGTGTTTCCTTCCAAACAATGACACTTCTAAAGTTTGACATTTCCACTCTTCGATTATATATTTCTTTTATTTGTCATACATAGGCAAGTGAAGTTGCGAAGTAACTGGTAATTTTTTGTTTTAAATATGCATTTATAGTCAGTTAATATCCCGAAAATAAGGTGACTCAAAACCCGCCACAGTAACAAACGTTCGCTATTGAGTTTATCGTGGGCAACAACAAGCCAGTTTTCTTCTTGAACACACACTTCTCAAAGATCTAGTCTAATAATGTCGTCGCAACGACGTCGCGGTCTTTTCAATGGTCTCTTTCCCTTCGGCTTTCCAACCAAGATGGAATATAATCTTCGTTTTTACCCATCCGACCTACATGGCTTGCGAATCCTCGTCTCCTCATTTCATTATTCTTAAAATGTCGGGTGAATCATACACTCTGTGGAGTTCTTCATTATGCAGTCCCCTCAATTCTCCGATTATGTCGTCACGTTACGGCTCGTGTACCCTTCTCAAAACTTTTTTTTCAGTTACACGTATTTTATGTTCAGCTGCCAGGGTCTTACTCCAACTTTCGCGATCGTAAAGTATTTGTTTAAAAAACTTTATTTGTATATGGGTCAGTCAGTCTAGTAACTTTTGACTTAGGCTAGTCACGATTCGGTCCTGTATACTTATATAAATCCACAAACATGAAAGCTCTGGAATCGAACCCGCGACCTTCGAGTCGCTGGCCTAACGCCTTAGACCACACGGCTACCCGTTCGGTCCGTAAATGATTACCATAGACTAATTAATAATATAGATTTAAACCGCTAACCTATTTTCATCTGCGCTGAAATTGATGGGATTTTGCTTAAGAGCACGTGAATTTGAATTACCCGCTTGGTAGTTCTGGTGGCTACTACGGGAAAGAACCAGCGACTAAAGGTAAACGGCAGAGTCACCTGGCAACAAGGTTCAAAATCACGTGCTCCTTAGCGCAGACGAAAATAGGTAGGCGTGATAAGTCTATCTTATTATTTAGTTTATGCATTGTGCGATGCTAAGCAACTTTTTATTTCTTCCGTGACCTCGTTTTTGCTTGGTACATATCCTCCCAGTTATTTAAATTTGTTTACTTTCTCTATGATATCGTTTTAATTCTTATGTATCTATTTCCTTCATTCTCTATGTTTCTGCACGTTATCATGTATTTCGTTTCCTCTACGCTCACCCGTATACCTAAGTCAGTGTAAGCTTCTACTAAAGACTTCGGTGTTACTTTGTACTGCATCTATATCGTCCCTTATCATCAACATCTACATCATCCGCGCATATGAACAGTTGGTTTAAGCTGTTCAATGTTAGTCCTTTCTTGTGCTCTTTAGTTTCAGAAACGCAGGTTCGAACGTAAAGTTAAACAGTTGTGGTACAAGGAATAACCCTGTTTCAATCCGTTGTGAATCTCGAAACTATCTGACATATTATTACCTATCCGTATTCTGCCTATTGGGTCGTTGAGATTTTTCCTTACTACCTGAACAAGTTTTTTTTCGGGATTCCAAATTGTACAAGGATATTCTATACTTTTTTCCTTTTGATAGAGTCATAAGCTTTCTTAAAATCTATGCACAACTGATGAACCGTCCCATTGTATTCCCACCTCTTCACTAATATTTTTCTCAAGCCAAAAACCTAATTGAACGTAGTTCTACTTTTTCTGAATACACATTGGTGTTCTCCAATTATTTCTTCTAGGTATACGTTGAGGCGTTTTAGCCGGATATTACCCAACGCTTTGTAAAATGTTGGAAGTAATGAGATTCCGCGGTAATTATTACAGTAATATTTATCGCCTTTTTTTGTAAATTGGAACAATTACTGTGGATATCCATTCCTTTGAATGCTTTTCCTTTCTCCATATAGCACTTATCAATTTATGTTTACCCCTGACTAGTGCTGTTCCTCCAGCTTTAATTAATTCGGCTGGGATGTTGTCAATACCCGGTGAATTATTTTTTTTTCAATTCTTTATCGAAGTTTCGACTTCAATCTCGCTAAGTTTTGGAATCCACGATTCTGCGGTATGGATTTCAAATTTCTGTTTGTTCTCCGCTGCGTTTCGATGCAAGGGGACTCCTCAGCTATGCTAATCTGCGCTTGTCAACGTGGTAAGACAAGCGGTAGATTAGCACAGTTGAAGAGTCTTCTTGTATTGGAACGATTCTCGTTAAGAGCAAGGTTACTCTGTATAAAATGCTCATACGACCTTTACTAACTTATGCTGCGCCTGCGTGGGCTTTCGCTGTGAATATCTTCCTGAAAAGAATTATAGATATTTCAAAATCGCATTTTAAAATTAATCACAAAGTGCCCGCGGTACCCCCGAATGACTGACTCACCGTAGACTTAACATCGACACTATTCTCAACCACACAAAAGACTTAACAAGGACCCTTTATGAGAATGTGAACGCAGTAGACAAAGAACGCATCACAGGTCTTGGCTCGTATCAAGTCCTAAATCGATACAAGAACAGGCGCCCGTTACATGCTCTGTACCCTAATCCACCTAAACATCAGTAAATTGTTCAACATCCTTCAGTCCAAGTATAAACCTGATGAAACTAATCAATCCAAAACAATCAATCTAACTTTCTGAGTCGCGCAAACTAAGCTCATTTCAATCTGCGATGAAAACAAAACATAATTATCCATAACAGTAACTAAGATTATAATTAAGACAGCCTATTAGCTACTTGCATTAAATTTTCCATTGTGATAAAAGATAAAGATTATGTTTATACATTTTATTCTTATATTTAAAAAAAAATCTGAAACTGTATGTTGAATGAATGGAAGGTTGTACGTATAACCATATATGTATTTCAGAATGAATGAGTGTGCGGAATCCTTAATGTAAATGTGTGCGAGCGTGTAAAAAAACGGTGGCGGGATATGATGAACAAATGGAAAACTATTTATTAATACAAGTGGCTGCATCTCACCTCATAGTGCTCATAGTTTCTTTTCAGGCAAACCCTCAGACGATGGATCCTGCAAATACACATGTGTGTTCTGTATGAATGTGTGTGTGTATTTGCATGATACAAATCCTTGTTAATAGCATGGGATAGCATATTACAATGAATAAAGGCGTTTTGCCTGGGTTTCTCCACCCTTCATGCATGTGTGGTTTACCAGGTAAACTATCAGTAGTTTGAACCGATTTCGGGATATTAAAAGAATATACAGTAATGCATATTCTGGCTTTTGCCCTCTTCCAGAAAACTCTTCTCGCGTTTCTCTATTTTCTTATTTCACCTTCTTTCCTCTCTTATACATGTCTTTCCGATTTGCGGTAAATGTCTCCGAAAGACAGAAATCGTAGAATCCACACCCGCGACAGACGTTTTAGTTGCATGTAGCATGTGCATGCGGAGATCGCCAGTAGAAGCTGGAGAGCGGTCACTCATCAGGGCGGGACATTCCGGGGGCCCTGACACTCAAAACGTTTCTTTCTATCTTCCGCTGCGTACATTAAGAAGCTTATCTAAATAACTTTTCCATACTTCGAGAAATTTTGTCAGATCTCCACGTTCATTCCTAATCTCCCTTAACCTTCGCTGAGAACCTTCTTTTTAACAGTTTTCCACTTAGATAGATCTCGTATGTTCTTTGTCTTACCGTTCTCCTCTATCTCCTGAAATTTCTGCGTCAGAAATTTCCGAACTATGTTTCTAAGCTCGCTCGTGGAGTTACATTTCGGGTTGCTATAATGGTTTGCATTTGCTTCTGTTTTATTGTCTAGCCATCGTTGCCTTGCTTATTTTCGTTCCTCATGAAGCTTATTATTCATGAAACGAAGGCTTGTTTCTCTGTCGTTTCTTCCAACCTTCACGTTCTTTTGTTGCTCCCTTCACAGTGTCACTGATTGCCTCCCACATCTTATTCACATCAATTTCGTTATTACTACTTATGCCATCTTCATAATTACTAAAGTTGGCTAAGATTACCCAGTTGGTAATCTGCCTTTACGCCCAGGTTCTGTAATAGTTTTACTTAAATCTTTAGTTGTTTTGGTCCTTTGCTTTCCCTGTTCACGATGTACAAGTTTTCTGTGACTTTTTTAATCACTAGTTGATGGTTAGTGTCACCTTCCGCTCCCTGTATGCCCTAACGTCTATTAAGTTTGTATGTCTTGGTCTAATTAAAACATAATCAATCTGGTTGTGTCTTTTGCTATCCGGAGATGTCATGTGTATTTATGAATTTCTTTGTGTTCAAAGTACGTGCTCTTTACTACGTATTAGATCTTTCGATATCGCGAAGGTAATTATTCTTTCTCCAATGTTTCCGTAAAGATTAAATTTGCCTATAGAAGGTCTAAAACTTTCTTCACTATTTATCTTTGCGTTGAAATCTCCCAACAGAATTTTCGCATAATATTTCGGTTATCGGCCAAACAGCCTATCAAGGTCTTCGTAAAATGTATCTTTGTCGTTATCATCAGCTCGATTAGTCGGATCATGGATATTTATTAAAACCGTCTTACACCATCGAGTGCCTACCGCAATGCTGCGATAGCCTTTCGCTCACGAACTCTACTTTCTGTTCAGCTGAAACGATACTATTTTTAATGAGGAATCCTGTTCCAAACTCGTGTGACTGAGGTCCCCGTAGTAGGAAGTGTATTTGCCCTATCGAACTATTGGTTACTACTTCTTGACATGGTTTAGCGGTGTATAATTGTCAGCTCTACGACCTCGCAGTAAAGGCAAAGATCAAAGATGTCGTCCTCTGTCCATATCTGAGCCTTGCCGATGTCATTCACCTTCAGCCTCGGAGTGGTAATGGTGAAACTACTTCCCTCCACAATTATAATTTTGTTCGGGGCTATCTTCCCCTAGTCTTTGTAGATTCCCCTACTAACTGAAAGGCAGCAACACTGATTTTGGTCCGCCCCGGACCCACCATATCTGGTCGACATTCTCGTATTCACCACATAGCACTGGATATTCCAGGGATCATTTAGATCCACAATATCCGTACAATGTACCAGAATATTTGGAATCAAATAAGGATATTGTACATCAGAAGAGAATATCCTCAATTTATTCTCAACATATTTATAGAATATACTTGGGATTTCCGAGGAATATCCTTATGATATGAGCTCATCCCGGAATTCAGATATTTGTAGAATCTTCTACGCACGTACTAAGAATATCTCAGAATAACCTTGGAATATTCGTAGTATATTCCTAGAATGTAGCTGTGCTGTATGGACTGGTAGGAGACCAGTAACAATATAATAAAAAGTAAAAGACAATAGAATTTCAATATAAAAGAAATGCAAAATATACTGTTAAGTAAACGAAATACAAAATATAACTTTAAATACGAGGGCATCTCGAAAATTTTTGCACTAATTTTTCAGTCAAAATATGAGTGTGATGGAGAAACTGATATATGATTTCGAAGTAATAGGTTTCTTTGGAACGGTTCAGCGTTAACTCTCCCATGGCACGACGCCGCATCTCTGTCAGGTGGCAAAGATTGCTGTAATGCTCTACACGTCCACGCCACGTGAGCAGCGAAATGTTCTCATCATTCGGATCGGAGATTATGGAGCATGTACCTTATGGTCCAGACCTCGGCTTCAGTGATTACCGCGTTTTCGGTCAACTGAAAAAGTTCCTGGTAGAACAGAGGTTCATGTCTGACGACGAAGTGAAGACCGCTGTCCGGCGGTTGTTCCACGATTAACCGGTCGAATTCTACGATAGCAGCATCTAGAAATTAGTGGTGTATGGGAAAACAATACCTATATTTCAATTTTCCTGTATGTTTACTATTGTGTCCAAAAATAGGGGTAAAGTGTTTCGATTTGCCTCGTATAAACGAAATGAAAAAGTTATAATAAAGGAAATTCAAAATATACTTTTTAATATAAAAAGAACTACATACTATAAGTTATCTTTTAAAATGCAGCAAATGCAAGAGATACCTTTAAATATACAAGAAATACACCTCTTACCTGACCGTGTAACCATATAAGAATATTTTCGGTTACCAAGTTGAGCCATGACCACTACACCTCACGCTTATGGAGGACATATAAATAGTAATTATTTAGCTCAGTTGAAACTACTCATATTTCTAACTATTACGAAAGCAATTATTTTCTTTTCACAGGCCCCTACGAATATTGTGACGTTAAGGGATTGGCATGTATCGCCAGAGAAAAAGGTAACGTATTACGGGAATTGAAAGTCTTAGTTGTAGAGAAAGTATTGATATTTTTTCTATAGTAACATGGTGTTGTGGTGTCTATGAATAATCAGTGTGCGTGAATAAATGAAACTTTCCACAAATTTGTACAGGTAATTCTTCTATGAATATTTCAATGCGGTGAAAGTTCAGGAAGCGTGAGGGACCTTACGAAAATGTATTATATAGAGAAAATACGCCAATATTAGATTATACATTCTCACAATGCCCCTATAGTTCAATTTTCTACTATCAAGTACAATATATTTTCTACTTAGTGAAAGGAACAGAAAGTGAACCAGTTAGAGTTGCTATTCTACTAAAAATCGGGAAGGATCCGGTCCCTTGATAATACGGTATTTGCCGCACACAAACATTCATGTTTATAAAATATAGTTTGCAACTATAACAACTGCTGTGCATTGGAACGGGGATACCTACAGCACTTTTTCTATCGTTTCGGATAATGTTTATGCTAAGTTTAGTGCTGCTAAGTCTAATGTAATGGAAGCAATCTAATAAAGTAAATTGAGTAGAAAATAGGCTGTCAACACTGACAACTGGTGGTGCTTCGGGACGATGACAATGAAATAACTTTTCTATTTTATGCACTATCATTTATCTGAATTTTGGTGCAGATAGAACATAATCGAAGTAAATTGGAAAACTGAGTTGAAAAACAATCGTTTGGCAACACTCATCCACTGCACTAATCAATATTATTCCAGTGTGTTTGACCTAGTCTAGACAAGAGCTTAACTCAGTCTAGACAATACCTTTCCAAGACACCTCAGTCACGTCTTTACACCTTGAGGTTCATGAAATATGTTTTCTGAACATGGGTACGCAACGCTGACAGTGGAGAGCTTCGGGGACAGGAAAGTTCACAGTATTTTTTTTATCGTATCAAATAACATTTATGCCAAGTTTGATGCTGCTAGGTTTAACGTAATTGAAGCAAATTGAAACGTTGAATTGTATATAAAATGAGTTGGCAACACTGACAACTGGCGTGCTTGGGAACGTTGGCACTTACAGTATTTTTCTTTCTGTCCAAGAATGTTTATTCCAAGTTTGGCGCAGTTAGGTCTAACGGAATAGAAGCATTTTGAACAATTGAATGTTAAAATAATGAATTGACAATGCTAAACCAATACAAGACAGTTCTAGTGGCTCTGGGATAATATAGAAAGTACCTTTCCAACAATATTTGAAACACCTTTCTATATCTTGTACTTCCGGAGATTTAGTTTCTGGACACGGGCGGACGGATTGAGCGGGATTATGTAGTGCCCTTTTCCATAGCTTTACAATAAAGGGACCTTAAATTCAGGGTCAGTGAGAGGAGCAGAAAAGAAAAGGGTTTGCTGAGAAACTAAATTAAGGCAATTAACAATTCAATATTTGTTTGAAACGTTATCCAAAAGAATTATCTCTAATTACACAAAGAAAAGTGGAAGTTGAAATAGCAATCTAAACGTGTTATCTGAACTGACTTTCAATACGATGTTATGGAAACCTAACCTGAAATTTTGCAAGGAGAAATTACGTAGCATAGAGAGGTAATAATAATAAAAAATAGCTGCAAAGTACCAAAATTGGGGCTGGAATATTGTGGTATCTGATTTGATATTTTAAGCACAACCTGACGTATCCAGATGTTGTCCGCTTTCTGCGTGTAACACGCGAGATTATTGTATGAAAAAAATATCACAAAGTTGTTAACGCCAAAGATGGAGCCTGATGAGATATTATGTTCCTGTTGAAGGAAATAAGAAATGCAAGAAAGGTATAAAGAGGGTGGAGTTTAAGCAATAGTGAAGCTGCCTACTTGCAGTCGCTTGTGCATAATTTTGCGTATTCTTTAATTTGTACCAACGTGTTACACGTGTGTGAGAAACTTTTGAATATGCACAGCATTTGAAAGCATAGAACTGCCTGACTGGGGATATTACTTGCTGGATTTGAATTTGTTTATGACTTTCAGGCAGCTCAGGTCGGGATAGAGCTACGAGGAAGAGGGAAAATATAACGGCCAGGCTTTACTTAATTTTACATACCAGAACTTGCCTGTGAAGCTAAGGGAAACTATGGAAAATCTCAGACCAATGGTCGCCACAAAGTTCGAACCCATGTGCCTACCCACAGCCAATCTGAAGTCCGGTACGTTACCATCTGAACTGTGACTGCTGCATCACTATTCGCTAAAGAATGAGTAATTTTAACATCATGTATCATCTTCATAAAAAAAAGAAAGTTATACACTGTGGTAATACACACGACAGTAACACTGCTAAGTTACACCGCAGTAATACTAACAATTCCCATCATATTGACAATGGCAGGATTTTAACCAGAGAGACCTCGTATTTTACAATAAGAAAAGAAAGAGAGGAACAGGCTGAACTGGAGAGTTGAAGTAAATAAAACACTAAATACTATGTTTGTGAAAATTGCGTTTTAACAGAAGTTGTTAGACCTATAATAAATATATAAATCAAAGTTCAAATACATTCCTTAGTACTTGTTTTGGGTCTTTATAATTGGTGAGACGTGTTGTTTAATATGGAAAGAAAATGCCAAAAATCTTTTTTTTTCGTTGTTGAAAAATGTCACTTAGTGCTCTATTTATTTAATTGAGATCTTTCATTAAAGGCTGTTTTTATCTGAACTGGTATAAATGTGTGGATCAAAGACCTACTTTAGCTTGAGAACTGTGATATTTGGTAATGACTGTCAACAAACATTGGGGTCATATTTGTGTTATTTTTTTCCTAATCACTACTCTATCGACTGAAGTGACAATTAGGCAAACAACATAAAAGAGCATAATGTTATTTACCTGCTTTTTTTCTTCTCATCGATTTGACTCATTGATACAAATATCCTCGGCCTATTATATAAATAAGTAAAAGTTATTGTAGACACAAAGGTTAAGCAAACATACAAAAATAGGTCATTAGGGAATGGTTCGAAAGCCAGATATTTTGCCAAGATCAATAAAATTGAAATGCAAGATCATGTGGGACTATTTTTTATCAATTAGACTTATCCTTGTGATTTCTAAACGATCACAATTTGAGGTAACAAACACGAATAAAATACAAAAACTAATTAGAAGTAATATTAACACAAAGTTTAAAGTAATTATTACACTTAGTCTTCAAACACTTTATAACAAAACCATAAACGAGGTTAGTTCACATTAATTACTAACTTTAAAACTGAAATCCTAAAGATTGTACCTACATATTAACTTTTTATTTGATTGTTGATATTTCTCTCCTTCTCGAGGTGTTTCCAGTGAGCGTTTATTCTGCTGTAAAGCTTAAAAATGTCACTTCGCGTTTTAATTGTGGAAAGAATCAATTCCATTTAGAGTTTTTTCTCTACACCTAGATATTTCTGGAAAGCAACGGAAGGCTTAAAACTTGCTAACCTGAAGTTTAGTAAAAATTTTACTAAAAATTTATAAATTCTGAAATTGTCTGAGATTGAATTGATCAAAATGCTCGGAAGTTAAAAGAGAGGACTAAAAGCAGGACTAATCAGAGTTCGGCTCGACTGTTAAGCCGGACACATGACATGACCATCAAAAGGAGGACTGTTCATCCGAAAGCAGAACAAATGGCCACCCTATATGAAGAGCATAATAATCGGCCTACAAAATTTTTCTTTGGCCAAGTTAATGAACGTGAAAGTACACAATATGATTGCTATGGCTCTGCACTACGTTTACCCCGTTTCTTTTAGAATTTGAGAACTATATAAAGATAAATGAGAAGTTGGAAATTTTAATAACGGGCGAGGATTGTACCTGTGGAATTTTGTTATAAATGAAGTTATCAATAAGTCCATGAACGGTTTCTATACGAATCTAAGATCAGGCAACCTGTAGTTAACCAGGACATTCTGAATATTCCTGGCTTAACAATGCATCCAACTGATGTGTCGATCAGTATCCTATAGATTTCAATCTGGTTTAAATCCAGGAACTTAGATTACCAAGGACGTAGGTTGGACATCATCATGCTTTTCACCCACTGAGACGACATGTTGGTCAACTTGTACCTGGGGAAACAATTTGTAGGGAAGCATTTGCATTCACGGAGCCCTGAAGAGGTATAAGCGAATCCAGTATTGATACTGTTCAAACACAAAAGCACGTGACCATTTTTCATAGTCCATTCTTTGATAAATACTGACACCTTCGACAAGATACAGATGTTCACACCTTTTTCTAGGTCCTGGGGTTTCTCCACGAGATACGTTGTAAATGAATTCACGGCCTCAGAGTTTGAAATCTTATAAGGTTGTTGAGATCGACTTTGCCTTGTTCGTTTTACGAATCAGCGGTTGTATAGTACCCCTGGATTTGGTGAGTTGTCATTATACCATGGATTGACCGTATGATGATTTCCAGAATGATGATTTAAAAGCAGTGCTAGTAATTAGAAAAATGTTATACTATTTCTGAACATCAGTACCATAAGTTTCCTATATAGGTTCACAATATATAAGAAATATTAAAAATATATACTCTCAGGTTAAAACGATTTAAATGTGCTATACTAAGCCACAGAATTGGTGCTTCCAAATCTGCATACTGAACACAAAGTTGTTTTGAAATAGGTAATGAATACACGTGCTAGCTAGTTTACATTTTATCCTTTATTATATAATCGGTGATATACATAATTGTCTGGAAGGAAGTATCTTTATATATGTATGACAAACTGCTGACAAACATCTTGCTTATATTACAGAAAATTATAAAAAGAAACATTGCGGGTCTTGTCTAGCAGGATGCGACGAAGATAATTTCCAGACAGAAGTGTTCGGCGCATTTACGTGAGTATAGCTATGTTAGCAATATAACAATCTATCATTACATAACAACAACTACTGAAGTGTGCGTTTGTTTCAGCATACACAATATTAAAAAGTATAACTTTATTTTTGAGTCGAAATATTTCTAGTGAAGCTTGTTAACATATATATTTAATATCTTGTTGTAACAAACGATACATACTATCAGCATATGAATGATTTGATAAGCTGTGCACTAGACGATATAACTAGCTTCGAGTTATGCATATTTAACAAACTAAAAATGAATGTTGTTCACAAACCTCTCCTTAAATCCGTCACAAGAATAAGGAATAAAGATTCTCGGTCAAAAATGTTCCAGCAAGGATGTGAAGATGGCATCTAGGATCTTTATCTCTAGGTATAAGGTGCTTGTTTAAACTGACAGAATCCGTAGACAACCTCAGTCAGTATGACCGGTAGCTACAACCGAGTCTAGATTCTCCACAGTGACGATTCCTAAAATTAAAGCACTCAGATCCATGGTGTAGTAGTTACGCTCGTTGATATCGAATCAAAAGAGACTCGAGTCCTGCTGTGAATCATCCTGAATATCTCGTAGTACTTAGCCTATGGTATGGCTGATAGGTGCATTATAACTCTGCTACAAATGACAGGTCTTTGGCCACAGCTGTATGGTCAGCTCCTCCTATGTAAATTAAATTAAAAGAAATAATAAAGCAAAACCACGTAAAAGAATTGAGAACGTGCTTATTGTTCAAAAAGGACATTTGTCACACAATGAGAAGAAAGGGAACAAAACACCTCTAATTTAAATATAGAAGGTATGTTTGAGTAGTAGGCATTCTCTTATCAAAATCTAGCCCAGTAGTTACATACTTACAACTCTTTAACCTTTGAATTTGCAGAAACCATCTAAAATAATATTTATTTATATTGTTTACATTCTATATTTTTATGGCGAAAAAGAAATGGAAGATATCGCTATACAGGAACAATCTTGACATTCACTAGTGAAACTAAGGAACTTTCAGAATTGTAAATAGCCGGACCCCAACCAGTAGAATATGCTAGCAGAAGAGTATATGTGATTGTCTTCAATAGCGAGATCTACCATGAGTCAAAATTACATAGTTAATCTACCGCTAAATCCTAGTAAAGTATCACTACCAAGATGAAAGCAATAAAAAAGAAAATTTATATATGACCAATTTGTTTCTATATCCCGAAGCGATATGCCTTAGGAAGAGAGCCGTATCATAGAGTAGCCACTACTTCAATTGTAAAATCATTTGGTAAAGGTTGTGCATTCCAAAGCTCGGTAAATATCTCGCCCAATACTGGAAGTATTAATTTACTATAAGTTATGTTTGAATTTCTGGTGTAAGCCATCCATGTCGCCAACTGAGTGTTGATTCAATGTATCAAATTAATTTGCTAGTTCTTGTAACGTAAACCATTTTGTTAATATATTTTGTTCAAATGCATTAGACCTCTGAGAAATTTCAAAATATATATATATATTATTAGTACCGTACTCTTGGTTTGACTCAAATACATTTTTATAACATAAATATATTTTCTTATGTACCTTCTCGCCTTCATAAACAATTTCATTATCACAAAGAAATCACTTAATAATAGCTGCTAGACTCATTATTTCTCTTTCTTAACGTGTAGTAAATAGGAAACTCTCTTGAATTCCCTTCATTTTATGTGGCTCTGCAGTACAAAACCATTATTTGCTTCTGGATAAAGTGAGAGGAAAAACTGATTCGCCAACCTGCATCTATTTTACGTATTGTTGTAAAATTATAAATTAATTGTAAAATTTATCCTTTGAAAGTTTGGTTTGTTGAGGAGCGAAACCTTCTGCAATAAATGTGATTTTGCGTTTATAAAATAACCAGTAATTGATCAGAGAATTCACTTCATAGATAAGTACTAGCAATTGCTGCCACCTTATTCTTATTGACTGATGAAAGTCGTATATTTATAAACAATTATTACTAAATCTCTGCAAATTCGAAAGTCAATCATATTTAATAGGTTTTTAAAATAATGTGCACTATTAATACCATATCATCGAAAAACATGTTTGAAAAAACTAATTGTATGTTCATAACATTAAAAGCAAATGTTGAGAAACGGAGGTAACATAAATTCTGTTCTTAGTAGTAGCAGTATAAATGTATACCCTCTTGTGTGGATTTTCTAAGGCTTCTGAACGTCGGTCAGATCATATTCTTCCAAAATGTAACTTGAACTTTAGCTAAAGCAAGAACTGGAATCACTATCTGGAAGTAAGGCTAATGAATTCATATCGCCTAAGCATATAATCGGCATTTGCGGAAAGATTAAAAGGGTGGCCAAATCCTGAAAGGAGATAATTTTTCGGTTTAACTTATTTCGGATTTTGCTAGGGGCATAACATTCGAATTAATAAATCATACATCTAAACGACATAAATCTGCCGCTGGGATATTAGTAGAAGTTGACGGGCCCTGTCTCATAAACACTGCAACACTGTATTTTAATATATTCATAGTTAGCAATTTTGAAAGTCAATATTCCGAATAGCTTGCCGAGAAAGTACATATAATGAACCCTCACGTAATTAATGATGGATTGCTTTGATTTTGGCTTAAGAAAAACTAGTAGCAATTTTCACTCTCACCGAGACAAAAGGCAATCCATAATGCATTTGTTATCTCGTTATCTCTGCCATGGAGACACAGAGCGAAAGCAAAATGAAGAATGAACTAAACGCACAAATATACAGAATAAACTGACTCTGCACGTCCATCTCTTACGGCTATCAAGTCACCTGCAGGTATATAAATGACCTTGAATGCCTATTACTCCTTTCTCACCTGCTACTTCCATCTTGTCAAATCAACATGCATTTTCTTTATTAGAACGCTGACGTGTTACCATTCATGCGTTATCGAATCTTTAGCCTTGTTACTTCCTTTTTGCCTTTTGCTTCCTCGGAAAATAATGAGTCTTGTGTATTACATTTTTTCTTGTTTCCCTCCAATATCAACATCATTATATGCAGCAGAAATAGTATTATTGTCTATAAAGGAATTAACACTATCTTCCATCATAGGTACGGGAAGTAAGCAATTTATTTTGATTTCATTGTAACACAAGTATTCAACCCCAATCTTATGTTTAGCTACATTGGAAGCTGCACACTGATCCACATTTACAGTGGAAATACTTAATTTATCGTGTACTGCTTAACTAATTCTGATTCCCTATCATCTTTTTTATTACAAGCTCGTTTTTTTCACCTGAACACACAACAGAAAATTACTCCAGACACTAGTTTTGTGTAACCTTACCATTTCTTTCTTTAACCTGATCGCTGACTTCTTGCTCCGTTAAAACATTCACGCTGTTTATTACACTGGACTCTTCCGTAGAAGAAATAGAGTGATGCGAACTCACTGAAAGTAGAATTAATTTTTTGGAGCTAACACCACGCTCTTTCGAATAATTTATTAGACGCCTCACTACATTCTCCCCTTTTATTCACTTCCTTGCTTTCAGCACACCTTCGGCCGAAAACGACCAAATTGATGACAACGGAAACACTGATTATTTATTACAACATGGAAGGTTTGTATATGGAAACTATATGTACGCAATATAGGTAGAACGTGACTTTTAAAGCCGAAAAAATATTTTGCGTTTGCCCGAGTACACTTGTGGTGACGATATACGTGTTGAATCATGCGGGTAATTGATCCAAACTTTTGCATGTACTAACTTGATCCACTTCTTGGTCATTAACCTCTAACGGTAACGAATGTAATCTAATTATCGTAGAATGCCCATTAACGAGTGATACCAGTATTAAATACGTTTTCCCTTCGTCATAATATTTCACTTGTCGATTACAGTCGGTTACTAGCCTTTCAGCTAACCTCAACGAAATAAGTTTCTAGAAAACAGAATTCGTATAACATGCTATCTTATTATTATTTACATTATCAATAGTTAAATGAAACATCAGGTTAGCTCCCTTTGAAAATTTCATCCTTGCCCCTTTTATACAGTCTACTAATAGGAATATCATACCATAAGAATACCATATAGGCGCACAACATATTAAATATTCATTAGTCGACACGTAGATATTTGTAAAGTAAATACAGACTTGCCGTACACTTTAAATGGTAAAGTCATGTTGAAATTCATATCTGATTGTTGAATTTCCTCAGACCTAAAATGCTGTCTTTATTGAATAAATGGGTAAATCCTAACATTGATATATACACTAAGTTTGAATGTTTTGTATGTACTTAGGAATGTAGAACGATGTTCTATTGAATAAAATATTAAAATATTTTTTTCTATGCAGAAGTTGTGCTTTGGTTAATTTTTAGTGAAGTATAATATGATGTAGACAGAGCACTCAGGAAAGTACGGCCCTCCAACTAAAGTCTGTCAGAGCCTTCCAAATTCTCGAGCACAAACTCGTAACTTTAAGTTTCTTATGGTTAAACTTCGAAAGAATCCTAGCAAATATCTCTACTTACAATCAACCAAATTTGACTTTACACCACCGAAATGAAAAACCTAACAGTATTCCTGTGTATGATGCATTTATTCACAAGGGGTACGTTGTGTGCATTGTGATGGGAAGTTATATCCTGCTCTGTAACATCATTATTGTTAGAATTCATGGTAAGATTCAGTATAGTGTTATAGAGACTGCACTGTAGGGTGGGCCGATTTTTTATTTCAGATATTGGGGTTCGAGTTTTTATCAAAAGTTGTGCATTGTTACCAAATAAAGCCATGCCAAACATGGTCGTCCTAAAACAATATTTAACCGTGCCCCTGGACCCCTAAAAGGTCCAATTTGTTTCTGCAAAACAAGGAATAAAAATATTATACCAGTTTTCACATTTTGGGATTCGAGTAGTTATGAAAAGTTGTGCATCGGTACGAAATTTGGCCATGTCAAATGTGGCCCTTCTTGACCGTTTTTAAAATATAATTTTCGCGGGCTGAGGTATCGGGCTAGATATTTTTTGATCTGGCTGTGTTTCGGCGAACAAACATAAGATTCTACAAGTTCTGCACGCTACTCAAACTCTAATTTCTAACAAAAAATAAGTCCTTTTCAAAATTATAATTTTTTCGGGCCCCCGTGGCCCGGGTAAATATTTTTTTATCCGGTTGTGTTTGGGGCGATCAAACATAACATAACATTCTATAACTTTTGCACGGTATTCAAACACAACTTTTTAACATTTTTTTTCGGTGGGGGGCTAAAACGTCCATTTTTTTAAAAAAAATTGAATTTGAGTAGCGTGCAAAATTGTAGAATGTTACGTTATGTTTGTTCGCCGAAACACAGGCAGACCAAAAGATATCTAGCCAGGCCCTCAGCCCGCGAAAAGTTTAGTTTGAAAACGGCCAAAAACGCTTTACAGCCTAGAAGGGCAACATTGACCATGGCTATATTTCGTACCAATGCACAACTTTTCATAACTACTCAAACCCAAAAATGTGGAAAGTGGTATAATAATTTTATTCCTTGTTTTACAAAAAACAGTTGGGCCCTCTAGGGGTCCAGGGGCCCTTTTAAGTATTGTTTTAGGACGACGATATTTGGCATGGCTTTATTTGGCACCAATGCACAACTTTTGATGACAACGCGAACCCCAATATCTGAAAAAAAAAAACATTTCGGTCCACCCTAGTACAGAGTCTTGGTGACGTATGTTATATAAGCCCTTTACTACATGTACGAAACACTATTTCCAACAGTACGAGAATCTCTGAAATATAATTAAACATGTAACATCCTTCTTTTCGTATGTTTTACAGTTACATGTAATTCCAACTCAGTGCACCAAAGTAAATAAATGTCTATTTTGAGATATCAGTGTGATATGTTTTGTTTAAGTAGTTGTCTTTGTTTTCAACTCATTGTAAATAATAACCGTTTCTTTTCTTTAGAATTGGATATCCTCTACAAGCGTTTTTGATGACAGCTTTTCCCAAGATGAGGTTCAATCGAGACGTCATATTTGGAGATCTGGAAATGCTAGGTAATTTGTTATCGCTGACTTTAATACAAACCTTTATAATCTATGGAAAAGATTCCTTTGGTTAAAAAGAGAAAACTTAATAATTTGATATAAAAGAAATTACTCTAATGCATTTTTTAATGAAACAACTTTAAAAAAATATGCAAGTACAAGATTTCTTCTTACAACGGATGTCCGCCAAGCGCTACTTTGAACCTTATATAGATGTTATTATTTTTTCATTCCTTTTTAAATGCTGAATACGAATATGTTTTTCTTTTCTTATCAACGACTTATGGCTCTCATGTTATCTGCTACGGGCCATGTCCGTTGTTTCTTTCACCGTACTATAACTTTGGAGAGAGCTGTCATAGAATGATGTTCCCAAAGTTGCTCTGCTTTTCTTATTTATCATTCATTCCACTGTAAATATAAAATCAATCTAATATGCCGTTTTTGTGCAAGTTATAGAAAATAATATATTTGAAATAGTAATAAGCGCCCTAGATCCAGAAAAATGTCAAATATGAGTTTTATATTCAGTAATATAAACAGTTGAATTTGCACCCTGAGACTGTTGCCTTCTTGGTTCATTTCGTACCGATACTTGCAACGTACCTTCTGGTACATGTGATCTTATTGAGGTAATTCTTACTCCGGCTATGGGCGCAGGATTTGGTTTTATGTTGAAATACAGGATCTATTAGTTTGGACTGACCAACCCGAGTACATATAAATATTTCCCACAGTGTCTATGTACATAGCTGCCTCCGGTCTGAAGGAGACGGCGTGTATGTAAAGGATAGTGTATGCAAAAGGAAAAGCAAGAAAAAAAGGAATATCAAGAACCTTTTATTGCAGTTACTGCTACTCTCTTTAGAGCCAATGTAACTGTTTGGGCTGAAGTCCAAGAATAACTGATGATACATACAGATACAACGGCTTATATGTATTTTGTTCGGCATCAATCGTACAAGTTCGTTACTCCGAACATGAGCATTATACAGAAGTTAGACGTATATACGAAGAGATTTACTATATTATTTGAATGTCTTTGGTATATCACTTCTTGTAATTCATAAGTTTTTTGTTTCTGTTATATCTTAAAAAATAATAATTTTGATCAATATTTCTGAATTTTGTTCAGTATCCCAGACATTTACACATTGCGAAATTTTCATTATAAAAATTAATTGTTACAAAAATTATTTCTATTTCCAAAAATGAGTTTATATAAAAGCTTGGGGAGGTCACATATGCAACTGAAGGTATCGCGCAAAAATGTGCGCATCTCGCAGGATGCGAGCGACGTCACAAACTTTCTAAAAATTTATAAAACTGTAGAAAATACATTGAAATTCGTAGTATCTACGGCAGATTACTGAAAAATTTTAGTCACCGATATGAAATGAAACCAGATTCGGAATCAGCGTAAAAAATGTGATATGGAACTAACAGTTAAATAAGATACAGGGAGTTCCATTTAGTATTGATACTTCTAGCTTCAACTACTATTATTGTTAATGTAGATCACTCAATGTAGAACATTTTGTTAAATGGAATTTTTATTTCGTCATCAAAGTTGTATTAAAATTACAAGAAATAGGAAATATTTTTCACTTTATATTTATGGGTGACATATATTATTATAATATGTTAAACAATAACTAAGGTGCCAAATGCAAGACGCTGTAGCCAGGTGAGATGCAGGACGTGGTATCGATTTCAGAAGTAAATGTAAGACTTCTGGAGAAATATCAGCTACTCAGTATGGATAGGTATCCAGAGCTCTCGAGGAGCTATGGAAGTATAGGATTTGTCTGTGAACAGACTCGCCAAGCACATCGCCGTAGAGGTCGGTAAGTTTCATGTCGGAAAACTTCGTGACTACACGGAAAGAAATTAGTTTTAACTAAGTCAAGATTTTGCTATTTTGATGACCAAAAGGGTTGCCCATAACCTACTGGTTGTTTACCGCAACCCTTTCGAGACATGAAAGTACCTAATTCTGTAGGTAAATGGTAACCCATTAAAAATGGTTAACAGAAATCAGGGTAAAAACAACCAATTCGTGGGTAGTCAGTTACCTACACGATTGGTACAAGAAGGAATAAACCAACAACACGGTTAATTTAAACAACATGATTAACCCACTGCTCGGTTATGCTAACCGTTTAATGTGCTGGTAAATTTAACCTTCTGAGAATTAGTTATTTTTTAACCTTGATGAGGGTTAGCTGAACCGAGTCTCATCTATACGAGATGGCGGTCTGAAGGGCTTCCACATGGAAGTTTTGTACTAACGCCAAAACGTTACGGTAAAGCTTAGGAGGTAATCTAGCAACCCAAAAAATGGGAATGTAGTGCTATATAATTATTATTAATATTCTATTGATGAGACAGTGTAATATGCAACATTGAGATTCATATAATGAATATCACAGTAGCGCAATTTGTGAAATACACACAATATCGATCGTAAGCTTCAAGTGTTCGGTGGTGTAGTCGTTAGCGCTTCGGACTACAACGCATGAGGTCCCCGGTTCGATCCCAGCCCGGCGCACATTTTTTCTTTTTTTCAAAGATAACTATAATAAGCTACATACAGTGTAAATCATAACAATAACTTGCTTCCAGACGATTTTAACACAATTTTTTTGTTTACAAATTTTCGTTGGGATGGGTTAAAATAACTAAATACAGTTGTTTATCATAACCCTTTAAAATAACCTACGTGGAGGGTTAAATCAACCCACTGGATCTAACCTTTTTAGCTGGGTTGCGCTAACCTTGTACTTATTAGGTTCTATATTTACCAACTCGCTCTGTTACATTAACCCATTTTTGGGTTGCTAGTAACATTTTATTTCTTTCCGTGTACTGTGTTCGTCCTCGAACTAGCTCTAAAAGATTTGATCCCGATTACATGGTGCGTTAACCTACTGGAAAATCCTCTCTTTGTCCGGTGATACACGAAGTCCATAAAGGAATTCAAATGGTTAATAATCAGTTAATAACCGTCATCGGAGACATGTTTGGCAAAAAACAATCGCTTTACCCATATCACGTAAACATTTTCAAGAACAATATGAAAGCAGCATCAACGTGCACGATGCATTGTTAACAAATGGAGTTTATGTACTTCAAGATCTGCGACGCACTTATTTAATACTGATTGCTAACATTATTTTGACATGTTCGTAATAAATAGAGTATAACATCTTTACATGTATAAATGGTCGTAAAGGTCATTGTGTGGAACAGTAATTTAATTGTTAATATTGAATATATTTATCCTTATTTGTAGTTTCATTTGGAGGAATCGGCGGCTTGTTCTTCGGAGGCAGTCTAATTTCTGTTGTCGAATTCATCTACCTTGGCTTCATAAATGCAATTCCAATGACCTGTTGGCGTCGGTTCCGAGCTGAAGCAAAGCGCAGGAATCAAGTGAAGCAATACATACAAAGAACATTACGAGCCCAAGGAAAAATTGCACCAGTAACTTACAATATTCAAAATAGCAGGAACATTGCAATGACCCGCCAACGTACTCTCGAGGTTCCAATACAGATGAGGTAATAACATGAACTTACTTTCTCATGCTTACATGTAACTGAATGACAATGCAATTGCTAAGCACTATCTATTTATTGCGTTTGTTGTGTTTTGAAAGACTCTGGTACGGCAATGTTATGACATCTTGTGCAGCAAACGAGCGGTTGCAGCAAAAGGTGGAATATACCGTACAATGACTGCAAAATGTAGGGAAATTGTAGACGCACAAAACATGAAGCTCGAATTTGCATAAGCTCTTATCTCATTTCAGAAGTATGTATTAGTTCAATTGTAACAATCTTTCATTTAGTAACATAGAAACACAACTCTTCTAAAAACATTTACACAACAATACATTGTTGCCCTTCGAAGTTTCCATTTGTCAGTCCTATAATACTCTGCATTTCCTTTACTATCTTACTAGAAACAATAAACATAGTTTGTCTCAGGAGTCCTAAGTTCGATACCAGCGGCTGAGCACCCTGATTGAGGTTTCACTGGTTATCTCCTCAGTCACATTACACGAATGCCGGGAGGATACCTTCAAATCAGACCCAGGCCAATTCGTTTCCTCTCCTGTTCGCTTAGTCTATCCCAGCCTAGGCCTTAGATGTCTAAAGACCAAATATATTAAAAGTAAATGTGAATAAAAGCCACGATGCAAACTTTATGTAATTCTGGACATAAGCCTTGAGCTTGGGAAATTTCAGTCCTTGATATAAGTAGTTTTCTTGGTACTTCCAATTAAAGTAGCTTTAATAACAAGCGTTCTAGATGTGGTTGTCTCTGGTAACGTACGTTGACGGCATGCAAAGTACTATTTGTTAGTGTTAAATCGAGTCGCCGTAGGTCAGTGGTAGAGCGTTGGCAGAGCATTCGGAAGGTCCTGGGTTCGACCAAAGCAGCCGACAATGCTGACTGAGATGTTCCAGGGTTTTTCCCCAGTCATATCAGACAAATGCAGGGATGGAACCTTCAACATAGGCCCTGGCCGTCACCTTCCCGAATCCTTTTCCCTCCTCTATTCCGGCCTGAGCCTCAGATGACTAAAAGCCATAAATAAAATTCTGTTGTTAGTGATAATTCGGTATCCCACAAAAAGTCGTTGTTCGTTTGACAAATATAGCTAGGGAGCCTGAACTTAAGGGAAGAACTTGTAGTGACTAATCCGTAATTGTTACTACTACAAATTGAAAGCAATTCTACGACTGTAAACGTGTGTGAATAAATGCGGCAAATACTGGACCAAACAATCTGAGAAATAGATAATTCGAAGCTCTTTACGTTTACAAATCAACGACATGTCTTAATTTTATGTAAGTGATTAAAGTATACAAAGCTAGAGAACAATTATATCCTGCGAACATGTCTTAAACAAAAAATAATTAAAATGAATTAGAAGGGAAGAGATTGGAAATTTACTTGAACGAAGACAATGAAGAACATCTCATTAAAAAATATTTTTTATTTTACTTTTGGTTACCACTATGCACACCTCGTATTATCACTAATCACCAGCACCGAGTAGCCATAGCTCAGTGGTGGTTATTGACTTCAGATTCGCGAGGTGCTGGGTTGGATCCCAGCTGACGAGCATCCTGACAGGTTTTTCCAGGTATATTTGCTCAGTCAACAAGACAAATGCTGGGATGATACCATCAACTTAGGCCCTGGTGGACTCCTTTCGGCATCCGTCCTTCTCGTTTATTCCTCACTGAACCGTAGATGTCTAAAGGACATAAATAAATTCAAAGTAAGCACAAATCTACCAGCTATACAGGCATCACACCTCTCGTCATGTAAAATTGAAAGTTACGTAAATATATGTCATTTCACATTAATATACCCACTCCTCTGTTTACTGGTATTATGTTAGAGGGTGGTAGCTACAAAATTTTGAAGTGGAGGAATGCAACCAGATTTTTCTGGTGTATGGAATAGCTGAAAAAACATCGATTATCCCTACAATAAAGCGGAATCTTTCCTACATTAGTCCTTCTTCAGTTATACTGTACGTGAAAGTTTCTACGTAGCTACTCTGCTGTAGTACATGTAATAATAAATAAATAACATAAACAAAAAAATATCCTTCAAACATGGTTCATTGCGAGACTAATTTTCCTTAATTGGAGCCGGGGATACAGTGGTACAGAGGGGGAATTTACCCTCATACTCCCGGCAAATACCACCAAGGGAATACACATATCAAGTGTGGTGGTTCCTGTAATAGTCCTGTACTCAGCAGAATGAGTGTAGATAGCTCGATAAATTTGCAATCGGAATACAAAACCAAAATTTATCAGAATAATGCTAATGATTGATTATGACTCATAATATAATGTATGATATTTGCCTACCCAAGTGTCATAAACATTAAGAATGATTAATATCATAATATAACAATAAATGAAAAAAATAATTAAGACAAGATAGCCTTACAAACTGTATATTATTCTTTAGATATTGCAGAAAAAGCTAGTTGACATTTATTCCTTTCTTCTTATAATTCTCCATGTATTTAGATCGATTATTTGCAATTGTATGCATCCGATAAGTCGTAATAATGCACCTTGCGTAAGATTTTGTTTCTTTTTTGCTACATAGATATTGTGTTCGACGTAACACTAGTTTCAGAGGCGGGGTTAATGAATGAATCAATTAGAGGTGAGAACGGATAGTTTATGTAAGATACACACGACTAATCAGTAACAGAGTAGTTTTTCACGCCTACTGGAATCAATAAGAGGACATTGTGGGGACGTAAGTGGGTTATCAATATCAGAGACCATTAACACATTCTTCTCTGATTTTCCGTGTCGTAAACACTTTAGGGGTAAGTCATATTTGATACAATTAATGAGTAATATTTTTCTATTTGCAATCACGAACTAATAACACAATTCATTACTAAATACCACGAGCAAATTCGTTTCAAGCAACGTCACATTCTGCGAGGCGCTAACGATGTCAGGTGTCACTTCCATTGGCACCACTAACATAAATTTGTCACTTCTCTTGTTACATAGTGAGACAATTATGTGCAAATATGAGTAATTAGGGATTGTCACTTTACATTGATATCGAATGTTTACAAGAAATGCATAAAAATCAATTATGAGACTCTCAGTTTGCAATAATTATGGAAAACTCCGCTTCAGAAAGATTATAAATATTTTCTACAGTATGAAGATTGTTTTCATAATTATTACCTACGTTACTTGTATTGTTTACTAAGAGAATTCAGACACACACACAAACACACAAACACACAAACACACACACACACACACACACACACACACACACACACACATATATA
>JAGDQP010006830.1:21620-70201 GCA_022664845.1 Lepisma saccharinum | reverse complement strand
TATGTAGAACTACCTCATTCAGGATAGTTGACCGGTGGGGTTCAAACACAGGACCTTCCGAATTCCAAGGAAACTGTCTACCAACTAAGCCAGGACCGTTCGGTGAAGATTCTAAGAATTAAATTCTGCGCTATAATAGTTTGGTGATGGCGATGACTATTTTGCACGGAGGAAGGTTAGTGATCCGATGGGCTCTGGGCAAGGAGACGATTGTTGGCTCGTCTCCAGCGTTGTCATGCTGTGGTACCGTGCACAAACGGCAGGATGATATCCATTAATATCTAGTTATAATTTACTTGTTGAAATAAATCTACTACTCACTTTAATTTTTAACTGATAGCAGAAGAAATATACGAGACGAAATAGATTAAATATTTAATTCTGTAGAAATAAAAGATCCTTACATAGGCTTCAAGAAGCTGAGACGTAACACAGTGTCAAGGAGACTCTCCTTGACATAATGTAACATGAAAAATTCATTTCGTTCTTTCTTTTGTTGTTAAATATTTAATGCAGCTTACGTAAGTAAGATTTAAAAAGAAAAATGTTTGCAGTGAAAGCCACAACTAATAAATAGGTCACCGGATTTTCTTCTTCCGATCAGTTGAAGTTGCTTGCATGGTGCATAGTTTTCGTGTCCATTATACAGAATTCGTTTAGCTAAGAGAATAGTGATAATACATTCACTCCTTGCAAGTATTCAGTGCTGATACCATCGGCTTTGTTTATAGTATTGTTGCCCACACATGCCCTGTATATGGCATCTAATGTAAAACCATGAGGAAAGAGGGACATAGCCATATTTTTTATGGAACATTCTGGTCTTGTGGAAGAAAATTGCCAAAATAGGTGTGCAAAGTTACGTAGGTTATAGCATATTTTGTAAAAAGAAAAAAAAAAGTGCCTTAGTTTGTTAGTCAGAGGTGAAACACGCTTGTCAGTGACACTTGAAAGCAGCAGTGTTGCCAGTGTGGCTCGTAATATTGAAAAAAAAGTATTTTGGGAATAGCACCCTTGTGCAATGTTTGTAAGCCTTCATCAACGTATTTTTTTCTGTCAAATTCAATAGATGTCCATCCAGGTTGTTCGGTAGTATTAGTAAATGTTGTAGTAATTTACCTCAGTGGGTTCTGTGTGTCATTCTATTTCCCTTCCTTTTTTTTATCTCTAGCAGCATTGTGAATATTTATCATGCATGGTATTCAATATGCTTGTATCACAAAAATATCTCAACATACAGGGCTTTTATCGTCGAAGAAAGCGTTTGTTCTTATTCCATTTAGCTTTTGAGCTATACGGTCCCAAACAGCGGATTCGGTGACTTTTCGGACACCCCTTTTCGTAAAGTTGTTTTTTTTTTTTTTTTTTTTTTTTTTGCCATCGAAAGAAACGAACTCAAACCTTCATCTCAATAATTCCAATCGATACTGTTTTGCTTTTCTTTCTTCCAATGTGGCATGAGGAATTGGGTCAGATGAAGGGCACCTTCACGCACAAGAACAAGTTTAAACAGAAGACAAAGCAAAGAGGGATGAAAGAAAAACAAGGAAGGGAATAGAAAGCATCCATTCGTCTTCTGTCTTCAGTTAACAGACTTCCACAGTCAGATATTAGGTTCCGAGTATCTTGGCATCATATCAAAAAAAGGCGCTTTGTCCAATTCATTCCTTGATTTTCATTGCTTCTGGAGGGACTGAACGATGTAGTGTAACGTATGTAAAAAGTAACAAGTGATAGCTATCACAAACCCACAAACGTATGTAACTGACTATTGCGACATAACTGCAGAACGACACTCGTAGTCATTGGCGAGAGCATCTGAGGTAATGTGATCAAAAGTGTGGATAATTTTCATGATGGCCGCGGGAAAAGGGGAAAAAAAATGGCATTTAGCCAACACTCCAGCTCACTCCCTGACACAGCAACACATATGGAAGGATCGAGAGGGGAAAAGGGTGTAAATTTTATTTACAGTACAAAATTCTACTTGACTGGAAGCGAAATACACTTCGTGCCATGCTGCTTTCTGAAAGACAATTATTGTGTAGATAACGGATTGTTCATGTCTTGACAGAAATTGGTTTGATTAGAAAACGGTTTCTTCCAAAAATAATCATTTAAAAAAGTACGTTTGACGTAAGAGTAATAACTGTGTTTTCTCTGTCTGATACGGGTAGCAGTAGTATTTTTCCATTTCATGTAATTGATAAAGTTTTTTATGTCGCATCGCGGAAAACAACGAGAAGGAGGTGCAGGGTTCGTGCCATCAATGTCGTTAGCTAATTTCAGATCGTTCAGCTTTGTTGCGGAATACATTTGCAAGTTTCCTGTACCTTCTTTGAAATCGTTCCTGAATTTCACAATTCTTCATTCCTGTGATCTGGCTTCAAACCGCTTTTAAACATTATGGTAACTTAACCTTTCTGAAGACTACTGTATAAATAATGACAAATTGTTAACGCTGAAATCAATAAATACGCGCAATGACTTGTGTAACATTTTGTTTACTATGCATAATGTATTCATTTTCGCCGAACTAGGTTATGCTGGAAATCTGAAAGAGAAAAAAGATGATCAGATTTTGATTATTGACATTTTTTTATTATTAACATTATGGATTACAATCCAGAATTATTCCTATCTCGTCTTCGTTTTCTATACATATGAAACTCTGACCTCAGATGTTTCATCCCTCATAACGTCAATTTACCAACGTGAGGACAATTGGGGAGCTACTGTGAATAAAATACAGTGGCGATCACAGTGAGAGGTTCGGCTCTCCTCTCCCAACCCGTCTGGTCAGCGTGGGAGCAGTAGACCAACTCCTCCCTTCGGGGAGAGGCCTCATCCACTAGTGGATTGAATATGGCTGTGATTTATTTTATATATATATACTATCCACTGCTGGATCAAGACCTCCCCCTTTTCTTTCCACATATCTCGGTCTGCTGATATCCTCATCCATGTAGCACCTGAAAAACTCTTGATTTCATCTACCCATTTTACATTCGAACGTCGTCTCGGTCGTTTCTTTTCTCTAGGATTCCACTATAGTTCATTTGTCGTCCACCTTTCATCTGTTCGTCTAGCTATGTGACCGGCCCATCTCCACTTCATCTTCTTCGCAGTCTTGATTACATCCTGTATCTTTGTTTGTGCGCGAATCCATTCATTTATCTTCCTGTCCCTCCTGGTTATTCCTAGCATGCATCTCTCCATTGCTCTTTGGACTCGTCATTTATCAAATTTCAGATTAGGATTGTATCGCTGATTGGTAAAATAACATCTTCCTTGACAATAATTACGCTTTTGATTTTAAGTAGAGCGTAGATAGTTAAAAAATGTTTTCTTCCCTTACGAATTGAATTCAAATCTGAAATTTGTAAGTCTTATGTGCCGATATACAGATGAAGAGCTTTACTTGCTGACCAGTAGGTACAGCGAGGACGTTTGGCAACGCAACGCAGTGCTGGTCGACCGAGCTCACGCTTGACTCACTTGTCCCCCCGCCCGCCAGTCGGGCCGTGTGTTTCCCATGACTTAGCGCCTCGTGGTTTAGTGCTGAAAATATTTTCTATTTCTTTCCACGAATTTTACATATACTAACAAAAACTTAGTTCTTCAATACGTCGGACATGTCGTGGTGTTCAAATATGTGAATTAAAATACTTTAAAGTTAAAACTTAACGTGTGGCCTAAATTCACCGGAGAATCAAGGCTCGCTTGGTGGCCGGCGATAGGTGAATCAAGCGCGAACTCTAACCGACAAGCGCTGCGTTGCGTCGCCAGACGTCCTCCCTGTATTAATGGGCTTGAAAATATCGCCACCTTGTCATTATTTTCCACTGAATTACGCGAAAACTATGCGCTGTAGGAAACTTTTTGTGTTAGAACAGCGCGTGTAAATCGAGAATTTTCATTGGCAGCTTGATTCTGTTTAGAAAAATAAATCGCTCAAAAAGAACATGGAAGTATTCATGAAACCTTTGCGACATTGGCAAATTTGAAGTTAACCCTGATATGGCTATACTTACTATTCAGAACACTCGTAAAGATATAGATAACAGATATATAGATATAGATCAGTAAAGATATATTTTACAAACTGCCAAAAATTAAAATTTTACTGAAAATCCTTATAGGATTCTCTTTATAAACATAAAGTACCGGAACCAATCTCTCCTTCAAAGTAATCTCTTTTTTTAAAAGCTATTCTGTTATACAACTTTTTCTGAAAATTGCAATCATAAAAACTAAAACATACAAACTGTAATCCACATTACTATTGTCATATGTCTGCCTGACTATCAATTCTACTGGATTCCTGTTGCGTCTTTTCATTCATGTGGCTATCTACGGTGTATTGTGATGGTGAATTGAACTGGACCACCATATCCTCTCTAATCTTATTCAGACTATGTCTACATATTTACGTACGTTGATGGACATCAACACAATGTCCTTTTATCTGCATGATGGTTAGAGGAAAATTTCGGATACTTCGCGAGTCGTCTTCTGGCGTAAATATCAACAAGCACAAAATAAGAAATGAAGTAAAGGTGAGTACATAACAATTTACTATAACTCAAATTTATCGAAGCGAAGGAATTTTTCAATCAGTTTACTCTCTGTGTGGAAAAATTTCAAGAGCCATGCACTTCCGCAAGAAAATGTTTACAATGGAAATTAGAGCTACATACAACAGGACATCAAACATGCAAAGAATATATACTTCAACAGGAATTAAGTGAAATAATGGCTATTAAAAACATTACTTACAAGGAAGCACGGCAGTTAAAATTAGGGGGAAAAAAATAAAGTGCAAGATGATAAGTTAACTTATTCTCAGGCAGTGGAATGCGTTTTAGATAGGAGGTATAAGATAAGAGGTATAAGAATCAATTCCCAAATGTAGACAATTCCCATAATATTGGGAATGTGGATTCAAATCGAAATACTGTTAGTCCTTTGATACAGTCTAAAGGTGCAAGGCCAGTCATCAAACAATTTAAGGGATCAAGTATTTAGTGATCCTGAATTAAACCAACCCGAAATATGCAATGAAGAATATTAACAGGACATGGAAGTTCAAGCCTCTAATGATGAAACATCCAGTGGAAAAAAAATAACTGAATCGAAGCGAGAAAATGAAGATATACAGAATCTAACTTTAGTTAAGAATAATAAATCTAAACTTCACTCTTCGAAAGAAAAGGCAGACGCTAAGGGCGAACAAATAGTTCTGATTAATCAACTAATTAGCATAGTTTCAATGTTAATGGACATTTTGTACGAAAATCCAAATTTACCAAATCAAAGCAAACTTTTAGACAAAAGTAACCTTTTAATGAAGAACTTAACGTCAGGAATAATTATGGAATAGCGACTCACAAATGCAAGCAAGTAAATCATACCAAATCTCTCTACATGACTATTTTAAGGACTTAGTTTAGAAATCACGCTCCAAGAAGAACATATGTTTTGATCAAAGAGGTTTTTTTTTTTTGTTACTTCGATCAAGAAATCGTCGATCAAAAAAACAACAAAAACCAGTTTACTCTCAGTTGGATTTCCTGTCCTGAGAAGAGAAAACCTAACAAATCTTTTCGTATGTGTGTTTGATTTTGTAAATCTAAATAAGCTATTTTTGAATAGCAACTGCTTTATATATTAGTAATATGTGACCAATTGGTGGATGGAAAAGTACATATTTTATTCGCATGTGTAGGTGCGAATGGATTGCTCTGTGAGAAGAATGTTTGGTTTAAATACATAATTAGTACAAATCATATTGATGCTTTGTTCTTACTACTATGGTGCTTAGGCTGCATATGTGTATACTCATATCTTCGAACTAGAACCTGTATTTCCCGTATAAGAGCTCTGATCTAGTTAAGAATGGTACCTAAGCTAATTAGGTTCATAGTTGTCGGAACCTAACCCGACGTAATCTGGTTACGCACAGAAAAGCTGCGTTAGTAGGCTAACATGCATGGCATGTGGATTGCTGTTTGTATCTTCAATATCTTGCAATCCAACAGAAAAATTTTAAAGGCAACAATAATCTTCCGTGACATATACCAGCCTAGTTAGAAATATCGTAAACATAATGGTCAGTATGTAATAAATTATTGATAAAATTCTGTTCAATTGTAGAGGCGAAAGATAGTTCTGGTTTCGAAATTCTAAGCAGATCGTCCTGAGTGAACATGGTCATTATAACAAAGATTAGTATCAGAGACGGACTGAAAAGCCTACATGATACGTTTCCTGTGCTCAGAACAACTTTAATTAGTACATTAAGAAAGTATTGCATATAACAAATCAGTGCACTGTTTCTTTTGTGCGGGTGACATCCCAAATTCACACACACAAAGAAAAGAAAACAAAATCCCGTCGGCTTTAAGTTAACAAGGCGTATGGAACCTAGTTTGATTCCCCAGCCTCCATGAGATGTTCAAAATACCTCCTCTGAAGTTTTTTTTAAATTCTTTTTTCTGAAGGAGACACTAATGCAAAGAAGGAAGTACTTACGAACTTGAATACTATCCTGGTAGTTATTTGACTACTCAAATTTATTTAGTTCCAAATACAACGATTTTCATTTGACGTCATAAATGTAAATCTTAATCTGAAAACTTTTTACCTTTCCTAAACCCGTTCTTTCTTTTATGTAACCCATAAATTGTTTCAGACGATTGCAACTTGTATGTTACGCAGGAAACATTGCTGAAGAGGAAAGACATGTTCACAATCGAACCCGGACCAATCCAATGTGGGTCGCGTTGTGTTCTCTTCTTCCTCAACACAACTCGTTACGATCTGCACGTGCCAAAAATAGCGAGGCTGTGTGCAAAAGCGCCTATACGAGACATTGAGCAAGGACGCGAGGGAATATTGCAAGCGTCTCCTGCGCATGCTCGTATTTTCTGCAAGGCAACATCAGGGAAGTAACGATCTGCACTTCTGATGGCTAAATAAGCAAACGTTCCGCCAGTGCTGCCAAATCGTGCTGTGCCCTCTCCTACCACTTTTTAGGTTCATTCATCTTTTAGCCTTTCACCCTTGAAGATGCATCATTCCATTGCCAAACCTAAACGGACACGATTTTATTATTTAATTTTCTTGGATTAAACCGAACAAAACCGAAGATAGTTTATGGAATGATTTTTTTTCCCGCACATTTGGGAAGTAAGTCTATCTATACACATGAGATTATTTGGGATTTTCAAATCATAAGGGATGGGGTACATATATGTCATATCACACTTTATTCCAAAAAAATTTACATTGTGAAAGGTAGAGGATTATCAATATCATAACTATATTTTCCTCGTGTAAAAGCCCAACGTTTCGAAAGCTCAATCTCAGAGAAAGGAAGCCCACAAGGGGCTGTCACGAGCGGTAGCGCATTGCGACTACAGTACTTTTCGATTATGTTGAACGTGGGTTGGGAAGGAGGGGGGGGGGGGGCGGAGAATCATAGTGATCTAATTGAATCGTACAGTCACAGTGATCACAGACTAATTATGTTCAAATACACACATCCGAGACATATTGAGAAATATACACACGTTCCAAAGCTTGAAACCTATGTTATGTAATTATAGTAGTTCCCAGATGGGAAACATTTTGACCTTGAGGGAATTCTTTAATGCTTCAAGTTGGTATTCTCGCAATAGGTGCCTGATGTTTTGCGGAAAACGAGAGAAGGCGGAAAGTACAAACGTTGCTCGTGTACTTGCATGTGATACGCAGTGTCATTTGAGAACTCCCATAGAGAAGTAGCGCTCGTCTATGAGTTAAGTATGTTTACTTTTGGTGACTGTATTTTACGTATTAAGGAAGTAAACAAGGAAAAATGATTTTCGAGAATTCTCTTACTGAAACGGACAAGAATTGTTGGCCAAGATGAAATGAATCCCTTCTAAGTGTTCTGTAAGGACAGACGCTTTCATCCTGTATTTCTACATGCTGTCTTTACGTAGTTTTGATATTGAGGACGGGAATCTGGCAAATTGTTGATGACATCACAATAGTGTAGCTGTAAGAGGAAGCATAGTTCTGCGTGATTTCAGTCCTTTGTATCATCTTATGTCTTCCTGATTCGTAACATATGAAAATAATCATCTGTTTCGCGAATTAATTTTATTCAACTCATGAGACAATAGACTGATAGTGGAACGTATTTAAGCTCTGCAATTAAAAGTCGTTATTTTTTCTGTGTAAACATTCAGCTTTCTGAAACCAGCAAAGCTGTTGTTACCACAATGAAAAAGGAGACTACATTTTACGTTATTGCAGAGCTGTGCCATGCCTAGAACGAAATCTCAGTAAGCACTGAAGTTCATCCGCTTAAATTATATAGCAAATCTATTTCATTTGTTTAAGTAATCACAGCAGACAAAATGAAGGCTATAGTTGTTTGCCTTGGTGTTCCGATGGAATTGTCTACTATTTCAGCATGCATCTAAGAAAATATAATACCCAACCATACCAATAGAACTAGAGGATGCATTACTGGACGACTAAAGTAGCAAACGTTTATAAGAGTGCTATAGGAAGGATAAGGGGTTACATGAACAGTATTTCATCATTTCTCGCGTGAACCCTAAAACAAGAGAAACAAACAAAAATTTCCCCTTGTATAGAACAGTTCACCAACGATAAATTACGGAGCAGACATGACTAATGTAATTTGTTAAAACACGAAAAAGAAACTCAATTCAAATATGAGCTTCACAACATAAAAAAAAAAAATCCGGAACAAAAGATTGCTTTTGCTATTGAAAGTTGAGACCTACTGCACTGTTGTGTTTCTGTACGTCAGTTGGCGCATGACCCATGAGAGATAATCGGGAGGGAGTGCTCTGAGAAGAGGGGAAAGACTTGTAGTGAAGCAACCAAAAAAAAAGTAATAACGAAAAACAAAAAAAGGCCAGCCATCGCAGTGAATGTTTTTGGCTAAGCTAAGCTGTTTCTTGTTGCTCGCGGGCAGGAAACGAGGGCAGGTGTTTCGTACACAAAAATCCTTCTTTATTGCGCATGCGTCATCACCTCTATAGCTCTGGCTCGGTCTTCTTCCTTTTAATCTTTAATATACATGGAAATGCAATGGGAATTCAGTGGAAGTCTACATCAGGTTTTAAAAACTTTGTTTCGTTCGTGTGTCAACTTTTGAGGAAAGGCAAGATGGATGAATGCAATAAAAAATAACAATAAACATGAGATGAAGAATGGATATAGTGATCATTCTTGACAAAATAGAAACGGATCTACCCAATATGTGAATAATATAGACAAACCGAAATTGTTGAAACATGGAAATAAAATACTTCGGAAAGAGCGATGGGGTGCTGCTATACATTTTCTAAAGCTTCTGCCCTTCAGTCCAACCTTATGATGGAACTTTTGTTTCAATATCTACTCATTCTGAGATTGAAACTGATTATCTTAGTTTTTCTTTTCAACTGTGAAGACACTATTTTGAAAACCTTTCCACTTTTGAAAGTCTTTGAGTCAAGTCATGAAGTGACAATTCTACGACAGACAAACAGTAACAAATGACTTGATATATTTAGAAAATAGTTATTATTTATTTCGCAACTTTTTCATTCGTAGTTCTAGTAATACACATTGCTATTAGGCACATTGCTACATAGCTATAACATTAAATCGAATATAGAACACTAGAAGTGTAGTGGAGAGGGTGTTCAACGCACATGTGCCTCAAAGGTTATAACAGCTGGTGATTATGAGATATGCAGGTTGACGGAAACTCTCCTGTACCTGAGTCTCATAATCTTTATATAACAGTCTTGTTCGGTTGTTAGCCTCAGCAACACAGCGGGCAAGCACGGCTCTGAGAAACAAGGCGTAGGTAAAGGAATATGAGCTACGGGTTTCGAACTCCGAGGCGATACGGTCGCCCGCGGCCCACAGGTTGTGAACTAAAGGCGATGAGTTACTGGTTCCGTTCCTCCGACGAGAAACAGTCGCCCGCGGTCCACTGGTTGTGAACCGGAGATGGTGAGCTACTGGTTCCGTTCCTCCAAAGAAACAGTCACCCGCGGCTCACAGGTTGGGAAGACAGGAGATGGTGAGCTACTTGTTCCGTACATCCGAAAAGATAGGTCGCTCGCGGCCCACAGTTTACAATGGATATAGAATTACTGAAGATTCCGTTCCTCGAAGGGAGAAACGGTCGTCCACAGTTAACTTTAAGGAAGAAAGGAAATATTGCCCACAATGCGATGTATTCGACGTTGCAAGTTCCACTCCTCGCATGAGAAGCAGTCACTTGTGAAATCCCACGAAGCCGTAGATGAATTGTTCAATCATAAAAATTTCGTGGCCCGCAGAAATACTTAGATTATTCTTATAAAGCCAAAAACCACTATTTACACTGGTCTTACTGATCTTCTGGTCAGATCTGTGTTAAGAGCCATTCTATACCAAAGGGAAGTAGATGTTTTAACTAGTCTGAATAACTAAGGGAGAAAGTAAATGTCAATCTTTTGTAGGTTTTAATTGAATGAAAGTAATTACTTGTTGTAGTTGCTACGTCCATGCTCTCAATATCTTGGCTGTTTTAATCAAGGCCAACCAATTTGATTGGTAGTTTAGTGGTAGATGTAATAAAAAAAGAGAAAAGAGTTGAGAATGTATTTTGCCTTCAGAGTTTCGATATAACGTTAATAAAAGGGTGTGTATGAATATTTATTGTAGAGTATCAGAATAATCTGACCGTGACACCTGGAACCCTGTTTCATTATTATTATTATTATTATTGTTAAAGTGTCATCACACTTATGATACATTCAAGGCGTTCTTTCAAACCGTGCTTGTCGTCAACTCTTTTAACGTTTAATGGGTACTTTACAAGCACATCAGTTCACAACCAAGGTCAAACATGAGGCATGACGAATTTAGTTACTTTTTAATGGCTACATATTCATGTGTTAATTATTAATCATAAAGTTCTTTTATCAAACATAGCGTCGCGTATTGTGTATTTAGATGTCTTTATAAAATTCTGATGCTACTAGACATTAAAAGACACTTAAATTTGTTACATGCAAATCGAAATGAAACTTCTAACTAAGGAGCATATATTAAATATTTGTGGAAGGTGAGCAAAGGTGAACAAAGTTAGTTTAATTACTTGCCTACTTGAGCTTTTGAATCATTTATATTTTGTCTTTAGAAGACTATACTGCATTCTCTTGCTCTTCCCCAAGCACACACACTATCTCTCACACACACATACACAGCGTTGTCAACTGTCTTAATGTATAGTAAGTGGCTCTGAATTTCCATACACACTGGCTCAGTTGCTACTGATCATTAATATTGATTCCTAATGATGTCTTCTTACATTCCGCTATCTTATTACCATGTATCGATGAGCCAACTCGACTCCACTTTTTTCTCCACACGGTCTTCAAAGCACTGATTGCTTTATTACAGATTTGTTGGTCCATACTTTTTGTTATCCATCCTTAGTTATTATTGTGCAGCTGAGAATACCGGTATGTCCCCTGCTTCTTTTCTTTTTGTAATGTGTAACAATGTGTTGTTTTCTTGAAAATGGTTGTGTTATTATATACGCTTAAACAGCCGAGGAGTAACTGCAGCTGCATGCTTTTTTTTTTTTTATCTACGAAAAAAAGTTGTAGCAGCGGGACATCTTTCTATTACGATAGGTCACCCAATCAGCAAGCGATCAAGCGAGTGTTGCTTCTTCTGTGATTGAAAGCACTTTCGTAACTATTATTATTATTTACTAAACGTTTTTCTTTTCAACCGCATTATTTTAAGCGGTTTTTCTTCGAAATTTTTGGCAAGTTTCTGTTCGTATAGCGGCATATATAGGCGTACTTTTTTTTTTTCGAAAGACCAAAGTAAACACCCTACCTCAGTACCGTTTTCGAAAAAAAAAAGAAAAGGAAGAATAAATAATTTTGAAAAATCAATTCCAAAAATAAAACAAAAATCTAAAAAAACAAAACAATAACTATTAGTGTTTGTTTTTGTACCACGCTGTGTATATAATATTGTAGAGTTTTTAAAGAAATATGAACTTATTTTATAATCCTTTTTTTATTTTTGTTTCTTTACAGGTAAGAGAGCGTTTGTAAATGAAAAAGGGAACTACACAAAGATATTGGTAAGTGTTTCCGTAACTGTAAAAATGTAAACTGTTGCATCTTATTGTAGTACAAGGTTTATTTAATTCATTTCCTTGGAATGCAAAGTTAAGACCAAAGAAATAAATATATCACTTAGTTTTTTTAAGTTATTTCTACTTTTATGTTAAAAAAAAATGGTTGTTCACAAAGGAAAATGCCTGATAAAATATAGTTACATATTTTTTCATCACTTAAACTTGTAATATTTATTATATTTATTTCAAATAAAATGTACGTTACCAGATTTTATTTTGAAGCGCATAAGTTATGAATGACTTCTTTTTCGGTATTTGCACTCACAAACGCAATTTCGGTATTTCAAGTTATTTGCACTCACAAACGTCAATCTACGTGCACTGGATATCTGAGTTGTCTCGATTAATATATATCTCTATAAATCTCTCTCTCTCTCTATATATATATATCTATATATATATATACCTATACTATTATAAAAATCTCTACGGAATTTTAACATATTTCGAGGTTAACTTATAAAGTTTTTGAAAGCTATTTCTTCGATTCTATTGTACTCAGTAACTTTGAAAGTTAAATCGAAACCGGACCTCGAAATCTTGGTTATAAACTTGGTTATTTTTCGCCGAGTTTTTTTGTAATCTCATTTACTGTGCTAATTCCAGTAGTTTATTAACAATATTGGTAAGCTTTGATAAGGTAGGTTTCCTTGACGCTAAACTCGATAAGAACTAGACTAAATGACAGTAATCAGTGAGATAGGGTGATGATTGATTACTGTTGAAGAAACTTCTACTTTTCTGTTAAACTACCTTCCTAACATGAAGAGCCATCAGTTATTCTACAACTTAAACTGTAAGTTGGTTTGCTAGACACATTTATATCCATACGATGCTTTATTACTTGAAAATACAAGGTGCCGAGAATCAAACAGCATGCAACCTATCAAGCATGCAGACTATCATTACATTACGTTAAGTTCATCTGTGATCATTCTAAACATTTGCCCAGTCATTACAGTGCGTAAACTGGATCTGTACGCTACCATGAGAACTGATATTCAAATGTGCACCCATAAGATATGTACTTAACCATGCAAACACCAAAGTGCACCTCTCTGTAAATTGTTACGTTTAGTGCCACAAAGTATAAATTACTCCGTTGTATAGTAAATTGAAGCCCATTAGACACACAGGCAAGTATATTAGCTTTTTCTATAAGTAACACATAAATCCTTAAACTCAAAGTTACCAATGATAATTTCCAAAATATAGAACGTTGATTCAACAAACGAATCCTCCATTAATAATTAAATAACAATCATCGACCTCCATTAATACGATACTGGACTGACTGCAGCCATTGAAAATTCCATGAATATGTGAAGCTAGGGAGCGGAGAGAGAACTTAATCTCGTCTGTCCACTTCCAGTCTAAACCAATATGGACCAAATTTTCGATTCTAACTCAGTTTTTTACGCTTGATTTCGCTGTGTGGCCCGTTTTTTAATTTATGTCTTAATTCTTGCAAAAAACGTAAATATTATTTGCAGCATTTTCTATTGTATGCAGAGTACGATATACTCTTACATGAATAACTCACAAATTAAGACTTGAATCAAAAAACGGGCCACACAACGATATCAAGCGTATAAAACTGAGAACTGAAGATTTGGTCCACATCGGATTAGACTGGAAGTGGACAAACGAGTTTAAATATTTGCTCTGGCGTCTATCTTTCAACATTACGTAGTCACTCCAAAAACGTTATACTAACTTAGTATAACGTTTTTGAGTCACTCCAGTATAGTTTACGTAGAGCTCGATGGTAACAATAAACAAGTTCCTTTTCTTATTTTCTTTTAGTTCAAAACAAGGCTCAAACAGAACTTTTGTTTAAAATTTGCATTCACAATTAATTCATAACTTTTAATTAATTGTTTTTGATTTCTTTGTTATAACATTTTCATATCAGTGTTCATTTCACGTTTCTGCATGATTTCACTTTCGGTATTTTGCAATCTATCATTAAGTTTGTAAGTATGCAATTTACAAAGTAAATTAGGATTATTTATTACACACACACACACACACACATATATGCATTCACATTTACATGATATGAGATCGTGATAGAAGAAAGCAGTATTTTATTCAATATTTCAAATGCCTTTACGTGTCCTTAATGTTAGTTTTTATTAGTGTATCGTACTCTAATATTGACCCTTTTAACAGATTTCATTTTTTTTCCTTATCAAAAAGAAAGCTAAAGACGCCGCTATACTGTAGAATGCACCAATTAGTACCTCGTATTTTATAGCCTTCAATTTTATCGTCCAGTTCTTACATTACGAAGCACAAATTTATTATTATTATTATTATTATTATTATTATTTTTGAATTTTTACTAAGGTCCTAAAGTTCAACAACCTCTGATGCAGTAAGTATAGGTATCTTATTAAACTGCACAAGAAAGTTTTTATTAAATAAAAATAAATGAATGCGTTTTACATTATAAGATAGATTTCATGACCAGAGTTTCAAAGGAATTCTGGGTAATTACGTAATTCTGAATTGCAATCAGCAAGGTTAACTAAATAATCTGTTGTTTCCACTTGGCTACATTTACGTAATCACTGTATTATCTTTGTTTTTGAAAAAAAGTCTTCTAATCAGTCGTCGTAACTATACGTAGGGCTATTTTTTTCTGTGAGTTTTGGAGTACTCAAGTTACATACAATAATTGATTGAATCAGCTTAATTATAGATAACTCCAGTGAAAACCCTAATACGGAAATTTTTGTTAACTTCGCAGACATATGAATGATATGAAAGAGTGAAAAAAAAATATGTGACTGGACCGGGAAACGAACCCGGGACTTTTGGGTTACCGTCCCAATGCGCTACCAATTGGATATATGAATGAATTTGGGAATACCGTAAAATAAAGTCAACTTTTAGCATTATATTCAATTTTATTTTACTTAAGAGATCCTCCCTAATCAGACTTAAATTCCATTGGTGAATTAATTCATAGTTGCCACGGAAACCTTGAACCTACACATTTTGTTCAACACGTTATAAGTTACAACATAAAACAGCAAATTGTACTTATACTTCACGACCACACACACACAAACGATAAAAAAAAAGTTCATAGAAACACAACATTAGATGTAAAATCCTTTACATCGAAAAATGTAATCTATATTTATATTTTGACACGTTCAAGGTCCATTTTAATATGTTGTTGTAGTTTAGTACGACGACCGTTGTCAGTTTAATTGGGCATCTAGTGATCTTTTATTAATTACAACGCTTGCATATTTGTGCATTTCGATTCACGCTTAAATAAGAAATTAGTTGCTAAAATGAGTTTATATGAAAGTAAGATGAATTTATATAGAAAGTGTGTTTTCTCACGTTATTCCATCGCAAACACATTAATTGAAATCTTAAATTACATGTAATTATCTAAATGGATTCGGTTATTTACAATTCATACGTGATTGCTGTGCGTTGTCGAGTTACCTTCTGAAAATGACGCATGCTCAAAGCTTAGTTTCATTATATGCCATTATACTGTGGAAGCGTTTGTATAGTGCTGCATTTAGATATCTTTTGATGTAAGGTGTTCGCATATTGCACTCAGCTTTCACATCGAATGATGTCACTCACACAAATACAAATAATTATGCTGTAGTAGTTGAACTAATTATAATAAATTACATCCTTTATGAAGATAATCATACACATTATGAAACAAATGACAGTAGTGTTGCATAGCTTCATAACCTGTAACTTTTTCTCTGTAGGTAGAGCTTTTAACGTACTCCGTAACCAAAAGGACTAAAGCAAAGTTTAACGTTCAAGAAGTAGAACTCGTAGATATATTTCATTCGGTTAGCCATTACACATAATTATGAGATGAAACAACTAGGTTAAAAAAAAAAAAAGTGAAAAATTTCTTAACACCTGTAGATCAAGGGCGAAATGGTACGGATCTTTTGAGTCGCCATTTAGAAGAAAAAAAAGCATATCTTGTGTTTTACCTGGTTGATTTACAAGTATTATTAATGCAATTTTGAAGAAAGCATAACTGCATTTTTTTGCATGTACTAGAAACACCCACATGCATTAACTATATGCCTAAGAAATTATTATTCTTTACATACCCTTTGTTCACTCAGGTGGACGCAGTTCCACCAACCGCGGACAGATGGCGTTGGGACAGGCTCAGGACCTTTCGGTCTGTAACGCCAGTGGTTATTATTATTATTATATACCCTTTGTATAGCTCGTGGACGCAAGAGTATACTAAGCTCAACTGTCTACGTTGGTTTGGAAGAGTTTCAAATACAAAACATTTTGAGAACGTCGTTCTATTTTTTTATTTTTTTTTCTGAATAAATTTACAATTGCTTATGGAAATTGCTTTATAATGTTTTGCTTTTAATTTGCACACTGTACATCTCTCATGTGTAGTGCATGCAGTGAAACGTGATATGAATATATGATGAATGTACATTTTTTATGCTTTGATACCATTCTTATTTATATGACTCTGTGTTCATTATCTCGTACAAAAAAAGAAAATATACGTTTTTTGTTCAAGAGAACAGCTCCTTTTCATACATTGGAGATTTTAAATAGTTTTAGGGGGAAGTGAATTGCAACTATAATGGTTTCAAACGTGAACGAAGCGATTTAATTATAAAGAAGAGTTGAGGGGTCATGCCTGTAGTTTTCAACCTGGAGGCGCAGGCTACTGAAAGAAATAAAGCTGAGAAATGAGCGAAGAAGAGAAAATGCAGTAGATTCTCTTTTCACGTTCGTAATGATAACACACACTTTCTTTTGTGCAAAGCTAATATCTCGTAACTCTTTGTACTTTTATCTTCCTTCACGAAAGTTCATTTCTTTTAAAACTCTGTCGCTTTTCAAATTACATCTTTTTTAAAAACATGTTATTACACTAAGCAGGTGTGTTTGCGGGGATTAAAAGTTTGGAAACCTATACATTAGACAGTAACTTATCCGGAATCTCTATAGTCACTGTCATCTACTAACGAAGCTCGGGAAGAAAACCCTGCTCACCTTAGTCATCCTGACTTGAGATCATCCTTGTTTGGTGTGTCTCAGGATAGTGCCTGTACCAAAGATTATTATCGTACGGGCAGAGTACCAGAATAAAAGGTATGATGATGATGTATACCTCAGAAATATTAGGATTTATCTAAGTTTCCCGTGATGTGAAATAAAATTACGAGCAAGCAAGTCCATAGTCTTACGCTATTCTTTCTGTATAGTCCCTTGCACCAGTCTATCCCTTCCTATATCATCTGAACACGCTTTGGCGAAACGTTGCCGCCTTTCTTTTGTTTGTGACTTAATCATCCTCTTCTTCCTTTCAGTGTCGAGGAGGTTAATATATGTGGGAGATAAGCCTGAAAAAAGTACACATGTTTTTATTTCAACATATAAATTTTACATACTTAATCGACAATTAAAAATGCGCAGAAGAATAGAGAAACTTAGCATTTACGCACCACATTTTTTCCCAACCTTGATCAAATGCCGGATTTCATGAAGTCAGTGATAATTAATCGTGCTCCCTACGGTGAAATAACCATAAACATACTTACATAATAAGTAAGAGTAAATTATTAAACCACCCCCTAGCCCCAAACAAACACATATTTCATCCGTGCCAGAAGATAAGAATTTTGCCAGACCGTATTGTTTATTTATTTATTTTTACACACTTTTGCAGACAACTGAAAAACGAACGGGTAGAGGAAAATCTAAAACCAATTAAATTCCGGAATAGGCATGTTCCCAATTTGTACAGGTTGCGTCCACTTTGTACAGGTTATCACTTTATTTAAGTTCCGTTTTCAACAGATTTCCGCTTCATTTAAGTTCTGTTTTGGTCAGGTTTCCATTTTATTCAAGTTCTGGTTTGGATAAGTTTCGGTTATTCTGCTCTTGGGGGTTATCTTATTTTGCTTGTGTCGACAAATTGTGTAATCGTGAAATGTACGAGAATGAGCGGTCGATAGGTAGGAAACTGTTGGTTTTAGCCGATGTGCATGTGTAATTGTGCATAAAAATATCCCCTAAAATTATAAGTTCGTGTGTTCTGCTTCAAAAGGAAAAAAAGTGCAATCTTCCGTGCTGCACGAATTCAAATTTTAGGTTGTATCATGGAGAGAGCGAGAGAAAAAAGGAGTCAATGTAGTTTATAACTAGACGCTCTGCCATTTGGCAACATTGCGATTTGGTCCTGACCTAGGCGCTTACGTCAGCACTGCAGAGACTCGTTGTAAAGGACAGGGTTTTTCTCCCTTTAAAAAAAAGAATGTTTGCATGGGTGTGGGTGGGTCGTAAAACACGGGTGTCAGCTGCCAGTTCGCCAATGAGTAGTTCGCGAAAGCGTTTCCAGAGGGCTCTGGCTAGAAATCTGCATTTTTGCAACACGCATCCTGATTTGCTCCAATCTTGCGCCAGATTTTTTTTTTTCCTCCGCAACTCATAAATGGCGCACCAGGAAATAAAAAGTGCACAACACAGATGGGTGGACACTATCAAGAAACCAACTGTCAAATTACACCCACTGAGTATTGAAAAAAATGCAGCTGTAGTTAAAATGAAACACTAAAATTACGTCACGATCTTTATCTCTGTTTCACGCGGATGGAAACGTGTAATGTATTTAATACAAGAAGCTACGAGAAATCTTCGGATATTATCAGTTCTTTTGTTTTCACCTGAAGGACGTATCGCATGAGATATCTCAATCACACAAGTTAAAAAGAAAAAAAAAAGAATAATAAAAACTTTAATAAAATTGTTTTAGAATATTGCGTTGAGAGATCAATACATTGACTAGTTCCATATGGTATAGAACATGTCATTTTTTTTATTACAAATATAGGCATGTACTCATTTGATTATTAATTCATTAATTACTTATTTACATATACTTAAGACATAATTATTTGCGTGAAACGTTATGTGTAACAAAATAGTCCAAAGAAACATTCTGCCATTTACCTTGAAGCGACATAAAATACAAAGTATATATTTGTTAATTCGTATTTACATGAGACTTAGGGTGGGTGTGGGGGGTGGGGATTTGGTTTGGTCGTTTTCCTAGAAGCTGTATTCAGATCAGTTTGTAAGTACTCTTCCACAGTGTAAAAGCAATGGTTTAACCAGAGACTGCGCAGTGATCTTTTGTGAACAGTGTATGTTTAGTTAGAAACAAGTGACTAGAGAATTTTTTGAAAAGTTGTACTCTTTTATATGCAATTGTTTTCGAAAATAAGGTAGTATTGTGAGGCGGAACCTGAAAATGAGATTTAGTTCTAATATTATCTTCATGTTTTACATTTATTGACTTTTATGAACCAGAAGTAGTGTCTCGTGTATATATATATAACCCGTCTGGTCAGCGTGGGAGCAGTAGACCAACTCCTCCCTTTGGGGAGAGGCCTCATCCACTAGTGGATTGAATATGGCTGTGATTTATTTATTATATATAATATAATGATGGGAGTGTCCCTGAATAGTGCTCTACAATAATCATAATATGAAGTATTCGTAATTATTCAACTTCCTTTTGGAGTATAAAAACATTTTAAAATCGTGTAGATGAACCTCAAAAAGGAATTCCATATCTGATTTTGCTTTGGATGCATGATAAGCTGATAGTACTGTCTTTTTGCTTAAAATAGAAACGAGTGACCTTCTTAAGATTACAGAGGATAATTCATAATAGGTTTTTCAATGTATTGAAACCAGGATAAGTTATTATCGATTTGAAGTCCAAGAAACTTGACTGTTTCAACTGGCTTTTATTACTTTCTTGTCAATTCAAAGAACTCGGTAAGATGTCAGCTTGACTTGATAAGTATGGAAATACAAGCAAGAAGTTTTATTCCATAATACTTGTGCAAATCAGCATCAATCAAATACAGTTAGTTAATCAGAATTGCCCGTTCAGTCACATGTATAAACTCATATTAAAATTAGAAGAAATTCGAAAATACTAGGTAAAATAGAGCAAGAAGATCTCGAGCCAATAGTGTATAAATTCCACTTTTTCCCTCACCCGCTTCTCTTATACACCCGTATATACAAACAAATCACCGCCCCTCTGGTCTAGTGGTTACCGTCGTTGACTGCTGATCGTGGGGTCCCTGGTTCTATTCCCGGCTCTGCCAAGCGATTTTTTTTTTCAAAACGAGAACGGTCTTGGAACGGTGCCCACCCAGCATCGTGATGCAATTGGGGAGCTGCTGTGAATAATAATAGACTGTAGCGATCACAGTTGAGAGCTTCGGTTCTCCTCTCCCAACCTGTCTGGTCATCGTGGGAGCAGCAGACCAACTCCTCCCTCCGGGAGAGGCCTTATCCAGTATGGATTGAATATGGCTGTGGATTATTATTATTATAAAAACAAATGCACATGTGCACTCTAGAAGCAATGTTACCGCGAAAAGGGGCTCGAATCCGAGAGCGAGGCAACTATCAAATGCATTGGTTTGAGGTGAAACTAGCTTACTTGTGAGGATCTAACTAGTCCAAAGTACAACTAACAAACAACCAGAAGACCGAAGAAAATTCAGGATTGTTCTTGAAAGAAATCTGTGAACAAATTTTTCAGTAATTCTGAAAAAGTTCCTTATGAAGAATTTTTCATGCAAATATTCGCAACAAGAAAAAAATCCAAGTATTCCAAAACCTGAAATATCCAAAAATTAGAATTTTATATACATACAGTACAGATAATTTCAGTAGTTAATTAGACGATAACAGTGCACAGTGCTTGGCCCGTAAATTCACAAACAATGCAATATATTAAATATAATTTTGAGTATTTTGAAAAGTTTTTTTTTTATCTTTATTTTAGTTGATTCTTAAACTTTACACACACAAACACAATGTATCAAACAGTTAAACCACACCCGATTAAAAAAAAAAAAATCAATGTACAATTGGTCACTGGAAAACGAAAATCGTAAGTGCTAAAGGCAAATAAATGACTGTAAGCTCTGTAAGTCACCTGCAGTCAACGAATTCCGTCTAAAATAATAGACTAGTTAAAGACAAAAATTATCGGACGTACTTTAAAATAAATCAACAAATACTTAGAAATGGATTTTTAGTTTAAAAATTTTGGATTGTTTAAAGTGAAGTAGTGCCTGTCTCGAAATCTTAAAAACGTTCGAGTAAAATAAGCACATGTGTTCGTGTCGTAGTGACTGATGTGTGAAGAAACTGAGTATGTATACAATAGAGACACACGAATGCCTAAAGGTTTGTGTTATCACTTTGTTACATAAGGAGTTAGGTAATACAGCTGTGAGTTGCCGTGACTACTGAAAACGCAAGTCATAGAATGAAGGTTATAGATCCAAAATCAACACGATTGAATTAATTCACAGAAAGAAAACCGCACAGTGAACGTTGCCCACTGTATATTTGCATTTGGCCAAAAAAGTCATCGTGTCTGAAATTTTCTCAACATTTTGGTTCAGCCACACGTTACGGAAGCCAGGGACGCTTTCCTATTAATCCTTATCCTTTTTTTTTCACCAGGCGAATGGCGGGATAGTACCTCAAGCAAGGCCCTGGTCCCTCCCTACCTTCTCCATCTACTTCTCTACTCTATTCCGGCATGTGTCAGAGATATCTGAAAGCCAGTTATAAAAGAATGTATTAAAGATCAAATTCCTTACTTCGTGTAATATATTAAAATGTGAAGACGGACATTTAGTTAGTGGAAGTCGTATTGGAAAAGGCAATCAACGGAAAGGTTTCTAAGGAACTTGCATCTGTATCAGAGAATGAGGGTAAAATAGAGATAGAATCAAATCAGGAAATGATAACTTCTCTCTGGTTCTATAACTTCTCTCTGGTTCTAAGAGGAACAAAAGCAATCAAACATAAATGTTCATCAGCATAAATAATAATTTTAGGAAAAAAAAAATTAAGTGTGGCCGTGTTTACAAATAACAAGTTCAGTCCATTTTTTAATTATTTTTTTTAAGGGAACGAGACAGAAAAAGAGAAATTCCTCGTTTTTGTCTATCCTAACTCAATACTAGTTCTCCCCCCCCCCCTCTTAGACAGTTGACACTCAGCGTTATTGGAAGAAGTCAGCGTATACAGGAAAGAGTTGTCTAAAAAATTTAATTTCAACACTCACCCGTACATTAGGAAGAAAAGAACAACGCTTCTCGCAAGCTCAGTGTTACAAAAACCCAGGATTTATGACGAAAATTCATTTCTTGTTTAACGAAAGATATTTCATTCACTCCTGTGGTCTAAAAACTTCTTGTGTGCAAACAAAGCACGGGGCACTGTGGTCATAACATTCCCTTCGTCTCCTTTTCTCTAATCTCGTTTTGTCACAGCTGAACATACATACATACATACATACATATATGCAGTATATACCCAGTGTAAAAGTTTAATCCAGCTTCTTTAATTTTATATCACTTCACGTTACACTAAAACTCCATTGTTGTATTCACATATAATGAAAAGGTATGATTCTGGTGGAGGCTAGCAGGTAGCTTTTACGTGTCAAGTGGGATTAGAAATTATGTAGTTTATTACTTTGGCCGGGGTTTCCATATATTCTATTCAGAATTCCTGTGGAAACATGAAGCAAAGGGCACGTAGAACGGGGAATGGGGAAGTTGGTTGGTGACTTGACTGATGTAGTGTATATGATATTACTCAGTGTAGTGTTTGAACTCATAATGGTAAGGGAAACATACACACACGGAATTGTTTTCATCGCTGCACTATCAGACAGGGATACATTAGAAACATGTGTGCGTTCTTACTATTCTTTTCCTGTGTTGAATTTTATATCTTAGTGTCAATTTTTATTTATTTATTTAAAGAGACAACGCACACCCATTTTATAGTCAATATTTAGCAACAGTAGTAACAAGAAACGGAAAGATTTAGGAAATAATCGGCGCTGTCCGTATTCAAGGTACCATCCTACCATTTGCTTGGTGCGACGAAGGGAAACCAGGGAGTATCTCAGTCAGGATGGGAAATCGCTCTGGCGTGAACTCACAACCTTCTGGAAGTCAAACCAACGGTCTTTCAGCCGAGCTACTATGTTGTATCTATTATTACGACTGTAACCAGTGTTCACTTTGAATGTTGTACGTGGGTTTTAGGACATACTTCTTACTGGCATTTAGTTGCTTGATAATATAATAAATGTTACGTGTGTTCTCGCTGCATCCCCCCATATATTTGTATTTTTTAAAATATAGCGATATAAAAAATAAATATTAATTAAAATTTTGTGGTTCTGATGAAGTGTGTGGAACTAATGAAATATTTATGTAGACAGTATTCATTGTTTGACAGTTTTTTTTTTAACCTCGCTAGAATGTTCAAAGAAAAAAGCATAGAACATTGTGAGTATTACCATATTTTATCATAATATTTTATGTGTAGATACTTGAAATTCTTTCACGAATACACTGAACCTCGGGCAACGAGGTACAGCTGTACAAATCCAGAGTAACAAATCTTTTTAAACGAGCCTTTTTTGTGAGTGCGATACTGCTTAACACGCACGCATTAGCAGTAATCTTTTTGAACCCCCAGAACACAATAAATGCTCCAGGCTCAGCGTTAAATTGTAAGCACCTAAGTCGGAAAACTCTTAGTTCCGGTCCGTTATTCGTAGTGTTAAGGCCACATTTTTTTCTCTCTCTTTTTTTTAAAGGAGTTTATAACGAAAATGTAGGGTTAAAGTTGGAAGATGGAAGGAAACATTGGAGGATGAAATATTCGTAACTTTCCTATATTTTCATATTTGACCAGGGTTGAAATAGCTTGATTGTTGTGGATTTCTAGACCTGTAACAATAACGGTCTTTCAATTTCAACAATGAACAAGAACAAAAGTAAAAAAAAAAAAAAGGCACGGAATGAACTTTTGAATTGGTTATGAACATCCTTCTATGAAAGTTAGAAGTCTCTGGTCTTAAATTTGAAGAAAAAGCAGTGCAATTTCATGCAAGGAAAAAATACGTTATAATCATAAATAGTGCTGCCATCAATCTCAGAGATCATTGCTTTAGTTTAAACTAACCTTAAACTCTTTCCTCAGTTGAATTATTATTATTATCCTACGCTGTACTAACAGCTGGTTGCGTAAGGCCTCTCCATTTCCTCCTGTCTTCCGGTAGTTGCAGCTCATCTACTAGTTTCCACTCCGATCCTCTATTTCTGACGCTGTCCTTCATCTACCTGTCTCTAAGTCATTTTCTATCCATTTTCCACTCCAATAACTTACTTAGTAACCAATCATCATTCATCCTTGTAGCGTACCACTTGAGACTTCCTCCTCCTCCTCCTCCTCCTCCTCCTCCTTTCCCTTGTCTTGGAGACTTTCTACTCGTAGTCCCTTTCGTATTTCTTCATTTCTGATCCTATTTCTTTAACTGCAAATTTTTTTTCACATCAAATACACACACAGAGAAGACAGTGAATTAAGTTCTCTGTTTCCCTTTTCTCTTCTGATTTTCAAAAAAAAACGTTTTCTCACTTAAGTGGTCGAGCCCGGTGATTTGTTATAATCAAACTTAAACGGATTCGGGACCATTTTGATTAAATCTGTCTGCGTTTCTTCTTGATTTCTACCAGTGAATATTATGGGGTAGTCGAACAAAATAATTTATAGTTGCGTCTGATGTTAGTATGAAACAAATGACTGGACTGGTGTTTAAAAATATCAATTTACCTATCTATACAAAAAGCATGTTAAGTATGGTGAAGATCTCTAGAGAAATTATCATGTTGCTGATAATGGTGGTTAGTTTTTCATCCCGAAGGCAAGCTTGTAACCGGAAAGTCATTGGGCAAGCTGAATCCATGGTGGTTTGTCATTACCTTCTGTCGCATGGAGACAGATTGGAGCTTAGTAGTTATCTATGACCTAGCCCGTCACATAGATGAAGACGATTTAAACATTCTAAGGCCTACAAATTTGGATTTTGAATCACTTCATTGTAGTCGGACGGGGAGCTGGTAAGTAAGTACAAGGCAACTTAGCCACCAAGATCTACGATAGGATTACCAGCTATTTCATTGTTTATAGTTGAATATCACTTATGCTGTCTTTACGTTATAATCTAATTGTACATTTTGTCATTGGTTAAATAAAGAGGCTTTCAGCTTTCTTTTATTTACCAACTAGTTTGAATTGCCGGCCCGTTGGTGCTGAGTGAATAAAATGTTGGCAAACACTAATTAAAGAGTGGAATTGCCAAACATTGTACGTGCCAAATTATTTTTTTTACAGGAGAAGCAAAAAACTGAATAGATATATTCCTTCCAACTTAATGTGTTTTTTTTTCACCTCTTCCTGATTGATTTGGCACTTGAAACAAAGGTGGAGATCGAACCTGCTTGTAGACAATTTTTTTTTTCTAACAATGGCACTTGGAACATTTGCCATTTTCACTCTTCAGTTGAACAGGAATATTTGTAAGTGGGAAGAGTCATGCGTACTAGCAGTGAGTAGGCCTAAATACAAAAGTATTAATGTAATACAGTATTCGTTCATGCTAACTTTACGACAAGAAAGAGAGCCTGTTGCACTTCTACGAAAATAAGTTAGACAAGGCGGAGGCTAGCTAAGAATACCGATATGTAAAAGTTAAGTGATTTTAATTTTAAACTCTGATCCTGACAACCATTAAATTAAATGTTTCTGGACTAATTCCATCAGTATCATTAACAGAATATCTAGATACAGTAATACTAGAACGTACAAGACTTCTAGTTTCATTTAGAACTACTATCTAACTAGGGAAGGTCACGAAGTGTGAGTGTAACGGTATAAAGTCAATCGAACTCACCAAAATCGACTCCATTTTACGACGACTCGAATGAGAGGCATTAGTAGCAAATAACCATCCACATTGGCACATAGCATATTCTTTAAACAGTGGAAGATCTGAAACTAAATTCCAGTGTTTCTTCTTCTTTCCCTAGAAAATTCGTTCGAAGGGGATGCATATCTCCGGGGAATATTTTGGACGGGGTATGAAGAATATCTTTCATATTATTTCTTGTCGTTGACAATTTCGAGGATTCTTGTCCGTGCTCTGGAGTGTTATGCAGGGTAATGACAAAATAGTAAGTATGTTATCCGAGGGAACGACAAGTTCTCATCAGATTAGTATATTAGCATTTTCCTCTGGAGATAGAAATTCCATGGTGCGTTCTACCGCGCTGCCATAAACTCAGTTGGATAGAGCGTTGGCTTTGCAATTAAAAGGCCCTGGGAACGTTCCCAACGGCCACCCATCCTCCTGAGTTGTTGTTTTTTTTTTTTTTCAAGGTTTTCCTCCATCACACCACGCAAATGCAGGGCTTGAAACTAGGCACTGGGTGACTTCATTGCAACATCCTTTCCCCCTAAAGTTGCGTAAAAATTATAAATTCAGTTTAAATCTCTCTCACCTCTTCTTCCAGCACATAATCTATTTCCTCCCGCCTCTTTCAGTGGCAAATAACATTCTGGGTGCTCCTCGTATTTGGGAGAACATTTTCTGGCAACTTCGATTCTTGTAAGGATCGGTGAAGATAATTTTATAGTTACCTGACTTCCCAGACATTGCAATTGTTGTCAGTTTTTTTCTCTCTCTCTCTTATTTTCTTTAATGTTAGTACGCAAAACCCGCCTCCAAAGCCTGAAAATTCGGTCAGAGGGCGTCAGAAAATACTCGTATAACGGCATCCAACCAAAGGAACAGGTTTTCCACTTGTAGATTTTGAGCACACACACACACACACACACACACTCACAGGCAAATAACACCACAAAAGATAATCACTGCGCAACATGTCTCAACACTTTTTTTCCATCGAAACAAAAGAAAAATGTGTAAAGTTATTTGACGTAATGGAAAAAAAAAAGTTCACTTATTGAGCACTGTTCGCATATAAACAAAAGAAGAGATTGGACACTCTTTGTAACGAATATTTTCGGATGAATTTTCTTGTCGATTTTTTTTTTTTTTCAAGTTGTGTAACGAGTAACCTCCAATATTTGTATAGTAATAGGACTCTGACAATGAATATTGCAAATATTTATAGAATTTAGGGTAGCGAGACTAAAGAATGAAAATGAAATTATGTAATCACAAGAGAGTGCTCCCGATTGACAAAGAGGTAAGCACGCTCACTTTCTGTGTGAGCTTTCTCCAAGTTCCGTGGAGATACATTGCTATACATTGCACGGAGATAGCAAAAAAAAAACTGTAGATCCCGTCCGTAGAAGCTTATCATCTCGTTCGGGACATTAGTAATTCCATCCATCAAATGTAGTGAAAAAAGATTTGGGTAGCTTGACGTAATAAAACGTAATGTAAATTAATACTAATTAGACTATTTGTTAATCTTTATTTTTACTTTTATTAACAAAGATGACTTTAAAGAAATATCTTCCATCCAGTCATCCAGAACTGAAACTTGTTTAGAGTAAGTTAACTTATATATAACTTATTTTTTTCCATAAACAAGGTGTATTCATGTTCTGAGGGTTCAGTACAGTGAATAATACGTAAACTAAGATTACTAATTTAATTTATTATATACATAATTACTAATATTCTGAAAATGTTTTTAAAAAATAAACTGTACCTGTGTATGATGTTATTGAAACAGTCAGAACAGTATTTCAGTGGACTTAATCGCGCTTCATCACAAGTTAGAGAGAGCCCTGAAGTTAAAATTAAGACTGTATTTAAACTACCACGGTAAAAGTGAGAGCAAAGCTAATTAAGTGCTAGAAGCTGTAAAGTAAGGTAAATTTAAAATAGGGGACATAAGTAGGCATATATATTGTCATTTTTTCTATCTAATCGATTAGCTTATTTGAAATATTAAGCGGCGGATCAGAGAATCCAAATAAAACTGGGTTCTCGCTAGGTATATAACTAACGTTTTACATCTTGTTGAACCTGTTTATCAAAGTGGATGCTGTTTCCGAAGCTGCTTTTTTCAATGATGCAAAGACTGGAAAGTATTCTCCAGTACTAAATTTTAGAGAGGGCTTTTTTTTTTTTTTTAGTTGAAATCCGAGTAGGTCGTTTGGTCGCCCAGTTCATGACCCGTTCTCTGCAACAGTTACTTGGCCATTTTTTAAACTCACGACACTATTCCCCCCCCCCCACACACACACACACATACACTTCGCACTGTCAGTAAGTACATGATCCCATACACGGCAATCAACTCTTGATGGATTTCTGAAGCTTGGACGGACGTACAGCTGTAGTCTACAAAAAAGATACACTTTAAGGAATAGACTTTCTTTCTTTACCAATCTTTCAGCACCGACTGAAAAAGGAAGTTGAAACCAGAATATAAAATTTTAATTTAAAGCCACTCAACCCTTTTATTCAGGAAATACTATATAATATAAAGTGACAAATAAATTATAAATATGCAGATTGCCTGTGGAATTAATTTACCAAGCATGCTTACGAAGTCTTGCAAGTCAGGTTAGTAAATGTCATATTGATTTACAGAATTTTGCAAAACACTGCAACTAAACAAGTATGAAACGGTAATAGCGCATGTTAACTTTTTTTATGAGACACCAACTCATAATAGCATTACTTTTTTTTTTATTTGGCAGTATGTAGTAGGCGACAAATTACTCTATAATGAGGAGACAGATCTTCTCTGCAGTATTCGTATGCCTCTTTGTTACAGGACATGTACAAAAGTGCAACATGAACTCCAAGACAATCACGAAGAACGATAGAACGATTCAAAAGTTATGACTTTTTTTTAGCCCAATCACAGAATTGTTTACAAATGTGATAGAAGAGAGCCTCTGTTATTCTGTCTGTCTTTTTGCTTTAGCAAAAAATGGTTGGTACATGGGGGTTTTGGGGGTCAATTACGATCCTTGTAGAGGCAAATTGATGCTTATTTTTTATTTTTATTTTTTTTATAGTTACCGTTTTCGAGATACGAAGCGTACCATGATCCAAAATCGACCTTTTGTATGAAGACTATGCATTTTTTTTTAATATGCAACCTTGCAAGATAAGTGATATCATTACAAGAACCCCTTCGGGGTAAAGGGAAGAGTGACGAAAGAATTCTACTAACAAAATAAGTGATATCCATTTTGCGAGTGTCTTTCTTTGTGTCACTATAAGTGAAGGGAGGATACTACAGGATACTTACTAAGAAGTGTAAATCTCTTAATTTTATCTACGTTATTAATTTTATTACAAAGGAAACAATTCCATCATAGTGACACAAAGAAAGTCACTCGCAAAGTGCATATAACTTCTTTTGTGAGTAGAATTCTTTCGTCACTCTTCCCTTTACCTCGAAGGGGTTCTTGTAATGATATAATTTACGTAAGTTTTTACAAAGAAAATAGTATTGATTTCGCATTGAAATATTTTTCATTAATTAATAATATATTCAGTGCTCAAGATTCTTGTCTTCTATACTGTAAATCAAAAACTCTCCGTGTCTCCATGCGCTCCTGGTATGTGTAAAAATGAACTGAACTTATATTTGAGGCAAAAACATGAAGCAACTGTCCCCAATCTGTACTAATCGTCGCGTATGCTGTAAGAGGTAAGGAGAAGCAGCTCCGAAAGAAATTGAGTAAGGGCCTACACAGTATGACAAATAATAAATCTTCTGAAGTCCCTGTAGATCAAAAGGAATGTTCATAGCACTGTTACCAGGTACATTAATTTGAAACCTATGTAGCTCGTCAATTAGTGGAATTAATTTTCCACCCCCCGTACGCGAAAGCATCTCAGTGAAATATCATGGAAAACGCAAGTACCAGGAAGCCCCCCCCCCCCACCCCGAATAAAAAATACACTACCATCTAGTGATGGTCTCTCATACTGCCTATCCTGAGAGTTACAGGATTCTGCTCGTGATATTTTTTACTTTGTCCCTATTTTCTCTTTCTCGGACTGGCAGTTCCACATAAAGTTAAGTTTTTTTTTTTTATTTCAATAAATTGATATTTCATTTAAAAGTGTAATTAAAACTTTAATTTCGTCCTATAGATATAGTATGCCACGTTCATGTTAGATAATTAGTTTTTTTTTAATTAATTATTTGATAAATTAGAAGTGTTAATGTATAAACAGTGTCATTAATATTCACATATTAATTATGTAGGCAACAGGGTATGAAATTACTGTGTAAGACAAACAGCTAGGTATAATTAAACGTTGATGCATTCTGTTGTTAGTACATGTAATTAATTAATATCTTTGTATTAAAAGACGTATTGTATTTATTAATTTATATATAATAGTTTGTGTTCATGCTGATAGAAAACGTTACTTTAGATTCGGTTGATTTCCACAAATAATAACAGAGAAAAATGCATTTTGCAAGGGGTTAAGTACAACGCAGGTCAATAGTAAGTACGTGTAAATGAAGTACTGAAGAAATGTTAGAAGCGAGACTGAAAATGTTGTGAACGCCGCAATGTACCATTATTCATATTTACATTTTCGAAGTATCTGTCCTGTTGCAACTGTTTAATTAGTCTTTGTTAAATGTAAATATGAATAGTAAATTTAGTAGTGAATTTTACTGCTTTGGCATACAGTATACCTTACTCCATGATTGAGTGTCGCTTTCTGCGCTATCCTCTCGCTCTCTCTCTCTCTTTTAAGTTTTATCAGCGTCATAATTTAATCTGCAGTTCTGCAGAAGTGATTATATAATCGTGGTTTATTACTAATTTTCCACTAATTGTTCATTCATTATAATTGTGCTGTTGCTGCGTAATTTATCTTTTTTTTTTTAAGAGTTTTTTTTTTATTATGTATTAATATTAGTTTGTTTTAGGTTTGTTCTCTAAGTTACTTGTGTTATTATTTCGTTCCATTTCTTTTAAAAAGAATATTCGAACAGTGGCGGCTCCTCACCCATGTAAAAAAAACATGTAATTCCTATTTATTAACTTTATCCTTTACTTAAGTAACTTATAAACAATTTGTTCTTACTCAGTGTTGAATATCTTTCTGTTGCTGTGATATGCCAGATCTTCCTTTGTTTCAGTTGATGATATCTATAAATAAATATATTTTTATTTTTTTTTCACTTAGCTCTTGCATAATATAGAGCTGCTACTTGGCCGTACGGTAAATAAACCGTTTTACTTTCGGTGTGAGCCGTCCCGCATTCGGAACGGTGGTGGGGGCTCCCAATTTCGGCGTTGACGTTGCATCTTGAGACTAACTGGGACGTGATTTTGAAAGTGGGAGTCTACGAGCATTAGAGTTCATCTTTTCGTCACACTTCTAAAGTCATTTCAAGGTCAGGGGAGGTATTTGGTGCAAAAATATTTCTGACTACTAAAGTTTCTTAATTTTTTAATGTGGAATCAGAATCTGATATAATAATGAACATGTTCCATTTCTAAAAATCAACTTTCGGTCTGGATATGTCACTTCCTGTCAGTCGATTTAATAATCTAGATTTTTGTTATTTTTAGGAAAAGCCCCGGCTTGGAGTTACTGGTCTCCCACCAGGCGCCTGCCCAGGTGGCGGATAGGGGAATGCCGACCAGATATGGTGGGTGCCGAGAATATTCCGGGGAGGACCAAAACCACTACTGCTGCCTTGCAGTTAGTAGAGGGATCTACAAACGCTAGGAGAAGATAACCCCGAACAAAAATATCATGGTGAAGGGAAGCAGCTTCACCATTACCACCATGAGGCTGAAGATGAATGACATCAGCCAGGCCCAGAGATGGACAGAGGGCGACATCTTGAATGTTTGCCTTTACCTCGAGGTCGTGGAACTGACAACTCTACACCGCTAAAACATGTCAAGAAATAGTAATAGATGGTTCATGGATTCTCCTGGGATAAAATATTCCCGAGCTAAACTAGTCCCTCATTCGGATCTCCGGGCTGGGACTGCTTCAGGGGGCTCCAAGAACAGGATTAAGAAAGACCTTAGAATAGGAACGTGGAACGTACGAACATTATACCAAACGGGCCCTCTTCAGGTGGCGGTACGCGAGACCGAGAAGTACGAGCTAGACATTAGCGATACAAGAGGTTCGGTGGGAGGGTCAAGGTAGCATCCAGCAGGGAAAGTACACTTCCTACTACGGTGGAACACAGTCTCACGATTTCGGAACAGGATTCCTCATTAAGAAGAGCATCCTTCAGGCCGTTCAGAATATAGAGTTCGTAAACGAAAGACTGTCGTACGTTACGACACGTACTCGATGGGGCAACACGGCTTTATTAAATGTCTATGCTGCGACCGAGGTGGCTACTGATAACGACAAAAATATATTCTACGATGAGCTAGAAAGGCTGTTTGACAAAATTACCAAAGTATGATTGGAAAATTGTGTTGGGTGATTTCAATGCAAAGGTAGGATAGGCAAATACAGCCTTCACGAAAAGACCATCAACAATGGAGAACAACGGAAGGTGACACCGACCATCAATTAGTGATCACAAAAGTAAGGGAAAAGTTATGCATCTCGAACAGAGAAAGCAAAGGATCAAAGCAACTGAAATTCGAAGTTAAATGATTAAATAATCCGAGCATAAGAGCAGATTACCAACTCGAACTCTCAAATAGGTTCGAAATCTTAGCCGACTCGAGTGATGTTAATGATGATATTAATAATAAAATTGATGTAAGTAAGATGTGGGAGGCAATTAGTGAAACAATTAAGCACAGTGAAGGAACATGTAGGTGAGAAGAAACATCAGATAAACAAACCTTGTTTTGATGAAGAATGCCTTAAGCTTCATGAGGAACAAAAATAAGCAAGACAACGATGGCTAAGTAATAAAAACGAAGCAAATACCAACCACTACAGTAACGCGAAATGAAACGCCACACGCGTGTTCAGAAACTAAAAGCGAGAATATCTGATGGAGAAGATTCAGGAAATAGAGGAAAACGGCTAGATAAATAACATAATAACATACGGGATCTATACAGAGGGGTTAACTCGTTAAGGAAAGGTTACCAGCCGAGGTTAGGAATGATTAGAAATGAACGTGGAGATCTTCAGGCGGATCCCACTAAAATAGTTGATGTATGGAGTAGTTATGTCGACAAACTTCTTAATGTACACAACGGGGAACAAACAGAGGAATTTGAAATCCATACCGCAGAACCGTGGATTCCCGAACCTAGCGAGATCGAAATGTCGGTAAGTAAATTGAGAAATTTCAAATCACCAGGAATATACAATATTCCAACCGAATTAATTAAAGCGCGAGGAACGGCACTAATGAAGGAACTACATAAATTGATAAGTGCTATATGGAGAAAGGAGCAGCTTCCAAAGGAATGGAAAACCTCAATAATAGTTCCGATCCACAAAAAAGGCGATAAATCGGACTGTAATAAATACCGCGGAATCTCGTTACTTCCAACCTGTTACAAAATATTAAGTAATATTCTGTTAACACGCCTAGGTGTATACGTAGATGAAATAATTGGAAATCTCCAATGTGGATTTAGAAGAAATAGATCCACGTTGGACCAGTTTTGGAGAAGAAATGGGAATAGAATGGGACGGTTCACCAGCTATTCATTGATTTTAAGAAAGCATATGATTGTATCAGAAGGGAAAAGATATACAGTATCCTGATACGATTTGAATTCCTTAAAAACTGGTACAACTAGTGAAGATGTGTCTCAGCGACCCCATAAGCAGAGTGCGGATAGGTAATAATATGTCAGATAGTTTCAAAATTCGCAACTGATTGAAACTAGGCGATGCCTTGTCACCACTACTGTTTAACTTTGCGTTAGAATATGCGATTTTAAAAATTAAAGTTGACAAAAAGGGACTCATTGAATGGTTTGAATCAACTGTTCGTATACGCGGATGATGTAGATTTAATAAGGGACGATATAAATGCACTACAAAGGAACACCGATGTCTTAGTAGAAGCGTACTATGAGATATGTCTACAGGTAAACATAGATAAAACAAAATACATGATAACAAGCCGAAGCACAGGGAATGAAGGAAATAAGGACATAATAATTAGGAATGAGGTCATAGAGAAAATAAACAAATTTAAATACTTAAGAGCTACGTAACAAGCAAAAATGAGGTCACGGAAGAAATAAAAAGTCGTTTAGTAGCCGTGTTTCTGTTCAGTCCAAAAACGTCTAACTTCGCGATTAATACTTTACGGTTGCCAAAGTTGGAGTACGACGCTAGCAAATGAACATAAATTACTTATGTTTGAAAATAAGGTTTTTGAGAAAGATATACGGGCCGACACGGGACGAGATGACTGGAGAATGGAGGAGAATAGCATATATAATGCATAATGAAGACCTCAACGGACTGTACGATTCACCAGATGTTGTAAAAATAATGAAATCGCGACGACTAAGGTGGGCAGGCCAGTAGCTCGAATGGGGGAAAGACGAAGACTATATTCTATCCTGGTTGGAAGACCGGATGTAAAGAGACCATTGGGAAGACCGAGACGTCGTTGGGAGGACAATTTTAGAAGAGATCTTCGAGAAGTAGGTGTTCGTGATGAAAACTGGCTTGATATTGCCCAGGATAGAATTCAATGGCGAACGTTTATTACTGTGGCGATGAACTTGCGAATTTCTTAAGCCATAGAGTTAGTTCGTTAGTTGGGAAAAGCCATTCCTTTAATTTTTAAAACGGGAGTGCAGGTTGTCTCAGCTGTGCTATCCGACACACACTCAACCATTTCAAGGCAAATGGAGGCGTTTGTTGCATAAATATTTGAGACAAAATTTCCTTAATTTTTGATGTAGAATTTTGAATGACTTAAAAATTCCCATGTTCAGGTCAGTTGCAAATATCACCATTCTTTAGAGCATGCGCGATTTAGCCTAGTTTTCTTTATTTTTGTAACAATAACCCCCCTCATTTTAGAAGGGGTGTACGCTTGGATTTAGACACCTTGCATTATATCTTTGAAACAGTAAATATACTTTCACGGTTCGGTGTTAGATGCGGAATTTATCATTTTTAGACTTCTTAAATAATAAATTTATATTTTTCACATCACATAACGTTTCTACTACTTCTGCAGCCATTATCAAGTGCACTGTTAGCAGAAGTACGTATATGTGTATGAAACGTATACAGACTTCATCATTAGTTGGTAACACTGTGTACAAGTAATTGAAACTCTAAAACTACGCGGAGCCCGCTGAGAGTGAATTTTTGAGAGTACTATCTCCTTTTCTTCCAAATGTCTCTTCCGGTGATACTTTTCTGGAGATAAAGAGAAACTTCTCTTTTTTTTTTCTAAAACTTTCGTTTCTTTATCATAAGTACAATTTCTGTTCCTTCAGAAACAGAGTTCTGGTTCATTTTTTTGATACGAACCCGCATCACAACCAATAACCATTCCTCATGATACTTCAGAGAGGTTTTTAAACCCCATCTTTTTTTTATCTTTCACTGCTTCTTCGTTTTTATCGTCTTCGATCTTGGACCGAGCGCTAGTTTGTTGAGGCAGTGCTGCTAAGACTGAGGGAAGCCTTGTTTATCCCCTTGTGTGTGCTTCTTGTGACATATTTACTACCCTCGTCATGTCACAACCTAACAAGATCTTCCCTGCACCCTTTCTAAAACTGCAGGGTGTTGGGACACAGGGTAATGTGAAGGAGTTGTGTGGCGCCATGGATAGCAGCAGTCCAGACGGTCTTTTATGCCTACTGCAACATGTGGCCTTCTGTTACATTGAGTGTAAGGTGAAACAAAAAACTATCATCAGTGGCTAATGGTACTGTTGTTACACCAGGTTTCCAGAAGGGGAAGTTGTTTCAATCACCCAGAAGTAATGCTCTGCATATAAGATGTAGTATAACAATAAATCTTCAATCATCTTTCAATAAATATTCTTCGTACTGTATAACAAACAGCTGTGTTCTGAGGTAGTAATGCAGTATGCCTTTCGTAGTGTTCTGATTTCTGAAGGTTATTGGGTTTGTTACCTCTTTAAAGTTCGTAGTTTCAAGTTGACAGCTATCCGGCAGATACTGCTATTCGTCAGCCTTCTTTCTAACATTGTCACAGTGACACTTGATTGAAGTCCTCTATTTAACACAACTTTATTTTCTTTGTGGTAACGCGATAGTCAAAAAGAAGAGGAGAAAGAAACACAACATTCAAAAAGAACGGGATTTAAAAGTGTTGCGTTTGAGTCTTGACTACTTAATGACTAGTCCAGGTACTAGTTTGATGGAGAAAGTGATCGCCAGTTGTATTGTAATTTTTTTCCCCCTGTAATTCCTTGTCAGATTTTCGTGCACGAATTTTGAAGTTTGTTAAACGAATTGTCTGAATTGGCAGAGTAACTCTATATTAAGCTTTCGTAGCCAGCGGGACGTCTTTTCTTAGCCAGTGGGATATCTTTAACTATACTGCAAGTAGTGTTTTGTTTTGTTGGTAGATAGGTCTTACGTGATTTGTACTGGGTTTTGCTAAGCATGTCTTAGTACTTCAACGGAAAGGTTCACTTAGAAAGAAACGGGACTGAAGTAGAGATTCTTACCTAAGTAGCAATACGATATTGGTGTTCTGCATATTTAATCAAATAGTTACATCTAAGTAGATACTTTAATCAAAAGAGACCTTAAATAATAGTTTTCAAACTAGGTTTTTAATATTTTAAAACTGCATTGGCAAGTGTGTAAAGCTACCTTTACTTTTGGAACATGTTGGTAAGCATTTTCTCAAGTAAGCATACAACGTCCTTTTTCAGTGTAATAAAACAACTCAAGGAGAAAGATAACTTAAGGCCTTCGTGAGTTCCATGACTTATTATTTTATTACAGTTGGTTGCCATGTCTTATACACAAATATTCGTCAGCAACACTTGTTGTGGGGGGATCTATTGCAGACAATTCACTACTAAATATGTTCCAGAAGTGTGGATGATGATACTTAAAAATACGTTATATTGTCAATGTCAAACTCGTTAAATCCGCACGCGATGAAGATAATGTCATTTTACGTGTTAAAATGGAAGGCCAGTTGATACCCTAGTATGCAAAGTACTGGTGATAATCCGTGCAGTATCATATTCTGGAAAATGCTCCAATAGAGTGAAATCCAAGCCTGATTCTTATCGATGCCTAAATCGACGTTTCGTGCTTCTGTCATATCTACACGCGCATCCGTACAAGAAAACTGTAAGAAAATAAAATGGAATATAACTGCAAAATATTAAGCTTTTCTACTTGTTTGAATGTAAAGTGCAGTTTGAATTCGTTTGTGTAATGGGACAATCTCTTTCGTGAATTTATATTTACCATCATAATATTTACCTTTCCCACTAGGAATCCCCGAAGGATTGCTATGTTCTGTTCGGTCTCCCACTACACTGACCGCGCTTTCGAGAGTGGTAACATGTTGCACGTGCGTATCAGTCTTGTATCGGCAGTCATGATGCAGGCCACTTGGCCTTTGCTATGAAGCAGTGTAAAGATTACGGTATTATGCATATTATCGCCAGATACAAAAGTAAACAGTTAATCTCTGTCCATTTTCAGTTCTAACCCATTGTCGCTCTGTGACCGTTCTTTTTTTGTTTATTTATATCTTGAATCACGTACCTACTGCTCTGCGCAGTAGTACATTATGTAAACAATATTAATGCTATTTTGCACAACTCAAAAGTATGTATTAATCAGAAACAGGCCACACAACAAACGTAAAAGAGAGAGAGAGAGATGAAAGTTTAGTCTACCTTGGATTAAAGTGAAAGTGAACAAAGAAGGGATTATGTTTGGCTCAGATACTAAATAGATTTGATGTTAAAGTGCAGATCAATGGTTAAAACTAATTCCGCAAGGAACATACACCACAAATTCGCAGATCTTCTGCTACACATTTGTGCGCGGAGGACGTAAATATCTGTATAGTCAGTTCCAAGACATTTGTGAGTCCTGTACTTAAGGTGCTGTACTAACCCTTATAGGGAAGGTGTTCCTAATGCAGTGCTAACTTATTGTATATTAAACACACAAACTCATTTAGCTTATTAAAATGAAGCAAAAAGAACTAAAAGATATTAAAATGAAGAAAAAAGAACGAAAAGATAATCGGCATCTAATTTTGAACACAAAAGCACTCGCAGAAAAAAAAATATCGTTGTATTACTGCTTGATTGCGCTGAAAAGAAGTAATACATTTGCGAAAAAGAGGCCATTTGATATTCGAGTAGAACCAATTTGATGATTAGACAATTAAGTTTATTTTTGAAAGTTTGGATATGTAAGTGTAGTATACTGTAAAATATACAGTCGTTTGTACATCGTATATTCATCTGGAGTTAATTTATTTTTTTAAAAATAGTTAATTTCAACACGTTTTGCACGCTTCGTTTATTTTTTTTATTGTTGTTTATCATGTGTCCTCTAGATGTCCTTGTGTGTATTATTCAAGAAACTAAGTAAAGAAGAGAGTAGACAAGCAAAATTGGACATGTTTGATAGATCTCCCGGAGTAGTTATGACTGACTGTGCATAATCATTAATACCATATGAGATAACGAGGATTCATTGACCTTGAAAGAACTGAGAATTCTGGGTAAAGAAAAAAATATCGTCCATGCATGGTATTGCTGATATATTTCAAAGGTCACCTGCGTTATTTTCTGTGGACTTTTTTTCTTATATAGAAAATTGACTTAGTTTGTTCCTTTCCCCAATATATAATAATACTAATAATAATTCAGTCATATTCAATCCACTACTAGATGAGACCTCTCCCGGAGCTGACGTGTTGAGAGAGGAGAGCCGAAGCTCTCAGCCGTGATCGCCACTGTCTATTATTCACAGCAGCTCTCCAATTGCATCACGATGTTAGATGGGCACCGTTCCAGACTCTCTCGCTTTGGGGGGGGGGGGGATTCCATTGGCAGAGCCAGGAATCGAACCAGGGACCCCCACGATCAGTAGTTAACGACGGTAACCACTAGACCAGTATATATATAGTAGATGTTACTAAACTGATTTATGCACTTTAGAACCTTAACGCGTGCACGTAAAATACGTTTTACCTTATTTAAGAAAGATGTATGTTTTCTCTTTTCAGTTGCTATTGAAACCAAAGTAATTAATAACCGAGTCTTAAACCTGTCGTGGGTTCTGTGGTGGACAAACACCTTGTACGTGGATTTTCTCGGAGTTCTCCCGTTTCATCCGACTTTGTTGACTTTGGGGGAGTGGGAGGGGGAATACGTCTAAAATTGTGTATAAAACTAACTTTTCTTACAGTAAACAGTAGAGGAAATACAGTATACGAGATTTCCAAGGAACGTAATTAAACCTACTTCATTATATAGTTACGTGAAAGTTACATTTATGGATAAAAGCAATAATTCTCAAGTGAAAATGCATGTACCATTCTAATTTTTATTATTTTTAATAGTTGTGATTACATTCTTAATGATACGTGAGTGGAATCGGTAAGCCAAATGAAGTGCGGGAATCCAAATATGAGTTATAAAAGATACTGATAATTACAAAAAAAAAAAAAAAAAAGTATCTATACTTAACGTTGCGTTGAGATTTCAACTTGACCAATACATTGGCCAAATGTTGTTTAAATAAGTGTCTTAATTGGCTACTAAGCCTTCTGTTACCGAATTTGATAATTCGAGTAGGTTTTTCTTACATTTCTATATAGTATTTGGAGGATCTTAATTTAAATTTCCGCTTTCGGCTATCTTAGCGGATTGTTTTCCTTTAGTATCTCAAGGCAGTTGTTCTGAAACTTTCTTATCTCGCGGGATATTGTTTTTGCGTTTGTGAAATTACTCAACGCTTGTGAAAAAAGTTGCAGTACTGCATTAGTAATAAGCGTATATTTCTCATTGAATTAGAATTGGTAAAATCTGATGTGAATATTGACCCAGTAATTATTACGAAGTTCGGTTTGTATTGTGTACAATGTATTTGCATAAAAAATTAAAGATGTTCTTTTCTTAAAGAATTCGTACTAAAAAGTAAAAAATAATTTTGATTTTGCATTACCAAAAAGAAAAGCTATTTCATATACAGTCACTTTATAAATTCTTCAATTGCCGCGCCCTGTGCTTTTCTTTTTAGCCATGAAAAAAAAAAACATTTTTTTTTTACATTTTAGTACGAATTGTTTAAGAATGTCTTTTAAAAAATATTATTTTTTTTTAGTTATTTCACTGTTCGAATACTTTTTCTCAAGCTAATATTTTCTGACCCAAATCCTAAAGTGTTCTGCAACCAGCCAAACCCCATGTCATTGTTGGTTAGTATTTATTTTAGGATAAAGAAGTATGTATTTAAAAAAAATTATTAAAATAGGCTTTTAAAATATATAAATAAATATATAGAAATATATGAAAGTAACAATAGAATATGGTATTGTCACCTGACTTACGTCGCTGTGGAAAATTTCATAATTCTGTGACGTCGGGAAATGAGTTAAATTAACGTTGCCAGTTTTCAACAGACAAGCCAGTCAGTTTAGTCAACCATTGTGAACTAAAGAAAAGAATGTAAAAATACATATTGTTAAAAATGTGTCATTTCGCCTTGTTCTTAATGTACTATTTTAATAAAACATGTTTTTGTTGTTTTTCTTGCGACAAATCACGCATTTTTGCGTCACACCATTTAACTTGCGTATCGTTGATCAAAGAATGTGTAGTGTCAAAATGTTGAGGAAATTCAAAGATGTGGACAGTGATGTCACCGCATCCGTTGAGGAATTCATGCAACTAAGAACGGATATATATATATATATATTTTGTGTGTGTGTGTGTGTGCGTGCGTGCGCGTGCATTTTTTTTATTGTTGTTTTAAGAAAAGAAAGCTAAATTTACATACTGGTAGAAACGTCTTTTTATTTGTATATTTCTACTTCCTGGGATGGTTTTTATAACAAACTCTTTGTTATTATTATTATTATTATTATTATTATTTTAGGCGTGTACTAATACAGTAGCAATATAGTGGTTCCCAAACTGTAGTCCCAACACCGGATCCGCGAACCAAATTGTGTATTTTAAAATTATTTTAACTTTTATTTTTTCACGTACCATAACCAAGTAAAAGTATTTAACGGAAGTCGTATCAAAAGAAACTAAGTGCCAACAGAATTTGTGTACAAGGGGAATAAGAACCATTTATTAAAAATCTGAAATCTTCAGTCATACTGCCTTTAACATAGGCACTAGCCGACACTTTCCCGAATCCATTCCCCTCCCCTAGGCACTAGCCGACACTTTCCCGAATCCATTCCCCTCCCCTATCCCACCCTGAGTCTTAGATAGAAATTCAGATCAATTAAAAATATGCCGCTGTCAGCATACAGTCAGTAGAGGGTAGCCGCTATTTTACATTAGATCTATATAATTGAAAATGCATGGTACTTAGGCACTTTAAAAACCATACACATAATGTATTTTTGTTGCTTCGACTGTAATTTCAAATTATTTCTTTTGTAAGTATGTATGGAATGTGTATAGTAGAACAATTAAGTCGTTCTTAGTTCTATGAATGTTTACTTGTATTTCAACACGTATGGCAGGGTACAGCTGGAGGGGGAATAATTATCATTGCTTCATTGGTTTCAAGGGTTCTGTAATCTGCAATAGGTCGGGAGCCACTGCAATAATACATTCAGTAAAGAAAACACCAACCATAAAACTTTTCATTACATTCCAAATTTACGTCTAAATGGTTCCGTTAAATGCTAAAACAAACAGAACATGTTTGTACTAACTTTTGGCACATATCCAGATTAGAATATTCAAACAGGAATATTGAAGAGTAACACAGGCAATACACAAAAGGTGGACTGACATATTATGTTACATAAGCGCAATAGCGGAAATTTGCAAATGCTTGTTTTTGAATAGCCTACCTGTACTTGTTTCTGACTACAAAGCAAATATTGAATTTAGTTTTATAAGGCCTTTAGGCAACTGTGACTCAGGCCAGATGAATGGGATGATGATGGGATGAATTGGTGGAAGGGAACAGGAGAACTCCGAGAAAATCCACGCACACGGTGTTTGTTCACCAGAAAATCCACATGCAATGAGCACCAGAGGACCCTACGACCCCTAGCACCAGAGGTAGGCGCTCTACCAATGAACCACCGCGGCCCTCACAAAGCAAATATTGGAAGATGCCAACTAATTGACTGGTTAACTTTTACTTCTCTTTTTAATATGTATATGTTTCAGTGCGAAAACGAGTGTTATTTTTGTTTGTGTGTATTAGAAATAAACAATAAAGAACTAGTTTCATCCAGTTTATTTTGAAAGGTAGAGACACAGAGTTCAGTTTAATATACTCGATAATAAATTGGCAAAAGTTGGTGTGTAAATAAGTGTAGCATAGCAAACAACTACTGTTACTTCGCTTGGAAGTACGTACAGCCTGAGGATATTAAAGTGGGTAAGGTCAAACAGTTATAGTCAGCCGATCGTTATTACTCTTGTAAAGCTGGTCGGTCGTTTTTACTCGTTAAATGCAACGTAACGGATGTGCTTTTAATAGTCGCTCCATTCAGAAAAATGAGAGTACAAAATGGTAATGCGCTATTTTACATTTTTAGATACTTCTTTTTTTAAAGTGTCAGTCCTATGTGTGCTCATAAGTGTATCGAGTTGATGGTTAAACTAATGTCCTTTGTAGCTCTGTTATAAAGCAACAAGCTATCACTGAAATACCGCGGGTACCTAAGTATAGACTCCAAATATATTACTGATCGCAGATGAAGACCGAAACTTAATATAGGGGGTCCCACAAGGATCAATTCTAGAACCAATACTGTGTTTCTTCTGTATATAATAAACAAACCTGCCAAAATTAGAGACGCTAAGCTTATCTTAAACGCTCACGATATAAAAACACTAATCATCCAAAATTCAAGGTAAAATTGGGTAAAATTTCTGGAGTTCATTTTGAAATTCTTGTGCTTTAAAAGAAAGTACCAAGAAATAACTTACTATAAACTATCATTGATAGACATAAATGATTAAATGTTCGTACATTTCATTCAGTATAGGCTACATATATGAGACTCCTCATTGAACATAACATAAACTATATTTCATATTCTGCTTTACAACCCTACATTAATTTTAAAAACAGTTGCATATAGAGCAGTACAATCCTTGAACAAATTGTCAATTGATATAAAGTCTTCTAAACATTCACTGATCAAACGATCATTGGATACTGTCTTTTGATACATCATTACTTTTACACCTAAAGAAATACTCTCAGCCCTACAAACTGACCTGAATATCTCTTTCATATAAATGGCAGATTTTATTTTTAAAAAGTACCGTACGTATAGAACAGATATATGTATTGTAATGATTTGTATACTTATGTATTGTAATGATATGTATACAGTATATTATACGCAAGTATTAACAAACTAATGCACTATACTAAATTGGTTAGAAATATACACTAAATTAAGTAGTTAGCTAACTCATGTTACTAATATACCGTGACTATTTGTATATTTCGTAATAAAAATTTGCATGTTCTGTACCACATTGCAATAGCCAATGTATTGGTCTCCGGATTCAATTCAGTTCTTTCTCCGCATCTGCCTATTTTTACAGTGAAAGTTCAAAGTTGCCCTCCGCCCACTTCTAATAAAAAGGGGAAGGAAATATCGTAGAAGAGCTGGCAGATATTCGTCATTGTTTACTTCTATACCATTAAGAGTCTACATTAAATCCACATTTTTACAGCTATTCGGTCATAAAGAAAATCTATAGGCCGCTTCTTGTGAATTCATGTGTACGAATTAACCTTGCCTAATGTAGTAATGGAAGAAGATGCATATCTGTCTGTAGATTTGATTTAATTACACGTAATTTTAAGCGTACTACTTTCCTTTATTGATATAACAAATTAGTGATTTAGGTGTGTAATGATAAATGAAACAGTTGCTTGGAAGCTCTTATTTTCTGAAGTACCAACCGCAGCACGAACACTGACAAACCGAATCATCGCTGCAATTCAGAGGTGTCAAGTTTTTCTTCTGTTATTTTGTATAACGGAAACTAATGAATCCAGTAAGCTGAAACTGAGCGGAATGCTTTCAACTCTTTCCCATTTCTTGCCTCTCAGAAGGGGAGGAGGGAAGCGACAAGAGTCATCAAGCAAAGCTGCGAATGCAATGGAAAGTAGCAAAGCTTTAAACAAAGTAGGGAATACATTTGCTCACAAAGGCAGGGATTGTATCTATAATGGCAAACTTTTTTATTATCATTCCGAGACGTAGATATTACTGCATCTCCCTTTCCTTCCTATATAACTCGCTTCTGTAGTGTCACTCGTAAGTGAATTACTTAGTTTCAATGTTTACCCTGGTATAATATTGACATTTACAACGCTACGGTCTGTGCTTTCATGCTATTAGGACACCAAATATACAATAAACCGCCATAGTGCTGTTTGAAGAATTAAACGTTACACCAGGCTGGTAACACTGACTGCCCGATGACGATACATTTTAAGTTGCCATTGTAAGGAGTCAATTTTAGGCTCCAAGTTGGGGGATAACTCGAAGAAAGAAGAATTTACTCTCGGATTTTTGCATATATCAATCTAATTACCCTATACTCGTACAGGTGGTATATATATATATATATACAGATGCTTATCAGAATAATGGAAACATCACCTGAACGAAAGTGCAACTTACCAGATTAATATGGTGTCGGGCCACCTTTCGCCTTCAGAACAGCCTTGATGCGACGTGGGATGGAGGCATAGAGGTCGTGAATGGTAGCAAGTGGAATATTACACCATTCCTCGTGCAGGGCATCGGCCAGTTCTGTGAGAGAGGATGGAGGTGGAAATCGTCGCCGGAGTCGTGTTTCCAAGATGGACCACAGATGTTCAATTATGTTGAGATCTGGGGATTGGGCGGGCCAGGGGAGGTGTTGAACTTCATCCCGATGTTCCTCAAACCACGCTGCAACAACTCCAGCTGTGTGAATGGGTGCATTATCATCCTGGAATATGGCGTCATTGTCCGGGAGCAACATCCGGACCATAGGATGCAAGTGGTCTCCTAAAATTGCGACATAATCGTTGGCAGTGATGCGTCCGCGAAGTGTGACCACAGGACCCAATGAAAACCATGATATTGCGGCCCACAGCATCACCGTGCCGCCGCCATGTTTCACAGTTGGGCGGAGACACTGCAGATCATACGCTTCTTTGGGCGTTCTCCACACATAAACACGGCCCGTGGTTTGGAATAGGGTGAATGGTGACTCATCCGACATACCACACATTTCCAGTCGTCAACGGTCCAAGTTGCATGGTCGCGGCACCATTTGCGGCGTGCTAAAGCATTCTGGTCCCTGATGAGAGGTTTGGCCCGTGCAACACGACCCCGTAAGTTCATGTCATGTAATTCGTGGCGGACTGTGATTGTCGAAACAGGTTGGGGGAGGTGCTGATTGAGTTCCTCCGTCACTTGCACCGCAGTGGCACGACGGTTCCGCGTGACAATGCGCTTTAATACCCGGCGTGCCCTGTTACTGATGCTTTTCTTCCGCCCACTGTTCCGCTTCCCTGATGTGGTTTTCCCGTGTGTTGTGTAGGCCGTCATCACCTTCGACACTGTCCCTGGCGACACACCTAACACACTAGCCACTGCCGTCACACTCACTCCACATAACCGCGCACCAACCATTTGCCCTCTTTGAAACTGAGAGGTCTCCCATTTTACACTACCTCCGTCTGCTGCAGCCACTGCACACTCCTGTTCCACGACGCCTGACGTAGTATGGAGACCGACCTAACACACCACCACCAGCAGTCCGGCGCTGCGGTCGCCACGACACCACTGCCAACCCATACATCTGACGTGTTGCCAACTACAGGTGTTTCCATTATTCTGATAAGCATCTGTATATATATATATATATATATATATATATATATATATAGGAAAGTGGGGGAATCAGCCTTTATAGTGTCATATCCTAGAGCTGTGAGTGTGCATTCAACAGGGAAACGAAAAGTCAAACGTTTTCAACTATGTGGAGGGAAGAGTTTTGGACCAACTGCGTTTAAATTCGAATATGATCCTATCAAAGTAAGTACTAGTAATAGCTGTTTTCTGCATTAGATATTGTTGTGGTTAAACGTATTGATATCGAGAGAGTCAAATGTTTATTAATTTCTTCTCACTTATGAAAAATATAAGATGAAAATGGTAATTTGTCAGCACTATGAAAGAGGGGTATTGTAGCCCACTGTGGGCGGAACTTCCCCAAGGCAGACGACAATGCCTGATAATGTACACAAACGTCCTCTTTCCTTTTTGTTTATTTTTGATTATCTAATAGTTGTTACAATGAACCAAAAAGCAAGTTTGTTACACTTAGTGAAACATCCAATAATTACGCATCATGGAAGCTACTTGAAGTTTCAGCGTTAAAAGTACAGTTTCCACATGGTTGTACAGACAAGATTGTCTGTAATTCCTGTGATTGTCCTTTAAAATATTACCTCTTTCAATCGTGTAAGAGTCGTAATTTGAACGTAATTCACTAACATGGGCGCCATTACCGGAACACGGATAATATGATTCAGGAACGTGTACTGATTTCTGTGCATTGTTTTCAACAGAAGATCTTGCTGGTATTTGTTAACTAGACTATACCCTACAAATCTATGTTTAATTTACTACAAAAGGATAGAAAAGTACAGAGATATTAAAAATTTCTCCATACATGGGCGCTAATTCTCTACTTTCCTATACATGTAAGTTATGGGTTCCTGGGAAAAGTTATGCTCTTCTGTTTTCAGAAAAACTTTTATCATGTATGTATGTATGCAAGTGTGCTCCAGTATATAATTCCTATAATTATAGAAACAATATACGATGTAACAAAATTGAATACAAAACGTATTAAGATACTATTTTGTTCCGCATAATACTTTCTTTAAAGAGTTGTTTCTTTCTTTTTTCTTTTTTTGTTACATGCATGCAAGTATTGTTCGTTGAAGTGGTGTGGAGAAATCATTACAGTGTACACTCCGGTTAATGGAAGATGGACGACGGAAAACGTTAAATCTAGAACCTTGAAGCGTTTGGCAAAACTGATACGAATTGCTTAGCGATTTGAACAAATTGAAACATTTACTATAATTTGCATTCAATATTTTGTTCTGTTTTCTTCATTTTGCATTTTTTTTTATTATGAAAAAAAAAAAACATTTTGTGCTGTAAATCGTACAGTACTTGAAATGTAACTGGTTTTAATAATATAATCGTTATTGACAGCGCCAGAGTTAGCTTATGTTGCTTCGTGTAGCAAAATACGAGTTGCCGAGTGAAATCGAATGAACAACCGTGTTTTTTTTAGATCTGATGGTAGACCTGTAAAAGAGTTCCGTTAATATGATTCCGGTGCTTGGCATATTTATTTAATCATTATAATGTAGATAGCGAATAGTTAATTAGAATATATGTTTTATTCTTCCATTTGTTTTTAAAATACGAACGCTAAATTCAGAATTTCGGGATAAAAGTGGTTAAACAAGTAGTGTGTGAGGAATATAATACAAGAAAATGACAATAACATAACAACTACATAAATGGTGATAGTATAATTCAGTCAAAATAAAAATGTATGATTAACAGGAGTTAAAACATTTAGCATTGCAAATACATTGGAAAGACTAAACAATAATACCAATATTAGGCCGAAACGCACGTGCTGAACATAAAACATGTTGAAGAAATGAAACCTGCAACAGGTCTGTGAAACTACGAACTACGAGGCTATGGACAACACGAGAGTCCTATGTGTCGGAGTTGTACAAATAGTGTATGGAAAACGTGCTAAAAAATTAAAATAATAAAAAAGAGAGAGCCGAAATTGATAATAGGATAGATCGAAGGAAATGATGAATGTATTACAGAAAATAGCAGTTCATGAAGCTGGTAGCAGTGTCAACATATAGCGACAGGCACAGTCAGGTGGTGATGAAGTTCAGGGAAGCTTTGAAACTTTGCACTACAAATAGAAAATAAACGAGAATTGTTTGTAAAGTCTCGTACGGCAGTGTTCTACAGATTATGCATTATAATTGTGCAGAGTTTATTATAGGAATTAGCTACTTATTTCGGATTTCTCCTTTTTAAATGAAAGCTTGTTCATGGCTCCTTTCAATAAATTCTGTACCTGAGAGCTAGATGCACGTAAGTTTAATTTTGACCAAAACGCTATCAATGCAGCTTTGTACAGTATTCGAAACGCCTCAAATATTGATTGGAACATGTTAATAATGTAAATAAGTATGATTGGAACATGTT
>JAGDQP010006830.1:0-15146 GCA_022664845.1 Lepisma saccharinum | reverse complement strand
TATCCCAATGTAACTCATCAAACCTATCCCAATGTAACTCATCAAACATATCCCAATGTAACTCATCAAACCTATCCCAATGTAACTTATCAAACCTATCCATTGTAACTCATCAAACCTATCCCAATGTAATCTCGTCAAACCTAACCTAAATTAACTTAACGATTCTAAAAATGCATAATTAGTTCAGTGCCATCTTTGACCTAAACTGTAAGAGTGACATATGATTCCTTATGTTAATTTTTGGAATTTTCTTTCTTCACAGTAAGATAATAAATAGGTTCTGAATAGAGATAAAAGACAGACCGCTGTTTCTGTTATATACCTTACAAGACAGACATTCAGCAAACCGGACTTGCATGCTCATGTGTTGAATTACAAAAGAAGAGAAGCTTGAAGGCACTTTCTCAGATCACTATATCTTCCATATACACACACGCCTAATTTTCTTGTCAACTATAAATTATGTTTCGTATATAAACCAGTTTCAAACACCAAGAAGGAAAGTACTTTTATTTTTTAAAAACAAGATGTGGATAATACTTGTACGGTTACTTAAATTACTTATTCTTACTGAAGGAATAGCTCAGGGTTGTGTGAAATTGAGAAAATAAGAGAGGGGAGGCAATCTCGGATGTAATATAAATGCGCGTTGTGCAAGGTCAGCATAATTATGTTGAAGTTTTTATTATTATTATTATTAACAATTTCCCCTGCATTTATGCAGATAGCATAAAAAATGTAAAATTCATCGGTTCCAGTTTCCTTTTTCTTTAGTAGTAACTAGTAAGACAGTACTTGTGTGCGTGGTAACAACTTCACAGTAGAACGATCAGTCGCGTACCTTTTGACTTCACGTTGCTTTACACGTTATCAAACCGGCAAACACCACCTTCCACTCTTGAAGGTCATCCAATATTTTCTAATTACAAGGCCTTTTTTTTTTTTTGTGGTGTCTATCCTTGTTTAAGAGAAGCGAAGTATATAATAGGTTGTATCTGTTGATTTTGGAATGCGCAGAGATTTTTAATTTAAAAATTATATATATATCTGAATTTCCAGCAACTACTACATAGACCTTTAAAAAATGGTCAGACTAAGTTGGCGGTTTTTCGCATCGTTAAAAAAAATATATATCTTTCCCTAAGGACATAATTTCATTCCCTTTCTTGTTTCGTAACTTTTCACTCTCCTTTTCTTACGCCTTCTTCTTTTATACTTGAAGGGAAAGGTAGTGTGCTTATTAAAAAGTAAGAGAGAGAGGAAGAGAACCGTCGTAAGGCCAAATGAAACGAGATCAACAATTCAGACCGTGTTTAGGTCAGTTACAGTGATTGTCCAAAATGCAACTTGTGCTTTCAGGAAAAAAGGAAATACAACAACTTTGTGCTAGTACAAGCAATTGCAATTGTTATGTAATCACTTCGTGTGCAATTTAATCATATGTATTTTCATGAACGGAGTCACGACGAAAACTTTGGAAACAATGACGTGTTTCTACAACATGAAACAACCGGACATAAATGGAAATTTCAGGTAAGAGTGAAGATAACTATGTAAAATCTTATATATACTGCATTAGATACTAGCTTTGTGTAACTTTTCCAACCGTATCTAGGCCTATAAGTGAACTGATATCTCAACTTCTCTACGCTGTGTATAAAGTTCAATAGAAAAATTTGGTTTCTTCCTCATAGCTTGGCCTTATAAATAGATTAATCTGTGAGGAACGAACGCAGCCTCTCTACCAATTTCTTCAACACTCTTCTTATCTCACCGAGGCTCTCTCTGTTGTCTATTCATATTTCTGTATGTATTTACACTCGTCATCAGTTGGTTTATCAACTAGGTCTTTTGCGTCTCATCGTCTTTATAGTTGTAGATTCTTCAGGTCAAATTCAGCCTTCTCCACTTGTCCGAGTGTTCGCGTTCTTTCCTGTCTTCCTTATTACCGTCAGAGAGTTCCATCGGTCATCTTCTCTTTCGGTTTCAACCGTAGCTTTCAGTATTAATACTGTCATTAGTATTTCATTAAGAATTAAAGAAAATAGAGACAATAAATTAGTAATGGATCCCCAAACAATTTAAGATACGATCAATTATTATTACACTAAATTGAATATTACCAAATCTCAAATCCACAGCCTTTTTTCGAGAAAGTAGAAAGCTTTCAATAACAAAACAATGTTTGTGCACCCGGTTAGTCCTCCAAAAGTATTTAAGTAAATAAAATAAAAAGTAAATACGAGGATAAGTCAATATATAAGTCGCAAAAGGGAATAGAAATCAAAGTTGAAATAGTTACCTGATGAAATTTGGTTCATTTTTCAACGTAATCTCCATGGACATTTTTAGGCACATTTCGCAGCGTTTCACGAGTCCCTCAAAGCTTCAGCGAAGAAGTTTTTTGGTTGGTGTCGTAGCGAGCTGGTAACCTCCAGACGGACCTCCTCCGTGTCCTGGAACTGGTGACCACCCAGGTGATTCTTCAGTGGGACGAAAAGGTAAAAAATCGAATGGTGCTAAATCTGGACTGTAGGGCGGTCATTCCCAGCTTAGGGACCGTATGTCTGCCGTTGTGGGATTCGCAGTGTGTGGACGAGCGTTTCATCCAACAGAAGAACTCCATATCTCAAAGCACCTAGACGTTTCCTGCACTTCGTCAGGGTTCTGCAGTTCGTGGCTGCAGTGACAGTGTGACCCTGGGGCAGAAATTTCACGAGGCGGATGCCTTTACAGTCCACTTGGCACTTGAATGACTCACCGTCGCACGAGAGCGTAACTACTAGCGTCGTATACGATACACGGTGATGCTGCCACCTACACCGACACTTGTCTAAATGATAAGTGCAACGACTTATATTCATAACACCATTTCCATTGCAGTAATTGGAAGATATTTCATTTTGTGGCATATATTGACTTACCCTCGTAGATTGGTTTTAACCTGTAACTTCCTTTTTTTTTTTTGATGCGGTGAATTCCCTGATGTGTGAAAATATGGCAAAAATTATACCAGTATTTACCGGGCCACGGTGGCTCAGTTATTAGAGCGCTCACCTCTGGTGCTAGGGGTAGTCAGATCGATCCCTGCTCATGCCATGTGGGCTTTGTGGTGGACAAACACCGTGTGCGTGGGTTTTCTCGGGGTGCTCCCGTTTCCTTCCACTTTCTTCATTCCACCAATTCATCTCATCATCATCCATACAACCTGAGCCAAATTTGCCTAAAGGCATTAAAAGAAATTTAAAAAAAACACCAGTATTTACAAAGAGTGACAAAATTACAGACCTATTTCAATACTCCCTTGCTTCTCCAAAATATAGGAATCTGCAATGAATAAACAGTTTGTGTTCTTTTTACAATAACACAACTTGATATCAGATGAACAGCATGGCTTTATGAAAGAGAAATAAATTGATTCGGCATTATTTATCCTCGTGGAGAAACGTCAAAGTCTAGGGGAAAATGTGAAGTTTTTCTTCGTTCGTATACATAAAAACTTTCGACTTAGTATAGCAAGAAGAACTCCGAAAGTTAATTACGTCATAAGAGGACGACTTGCAAACGCTTAGTGTCAATCTTACTACTACTACTAGTAGTAGTAGTAGTACTTAAAAATAAACTGTAGAAATAATACAGTGCAATAATAAAGATATAAATCAAAGTTACAATTATATGACTAAGCATATAACCAGAATGCAGACAGTTTTCTGTTGTGTACCTCAAGGATCAGGCCCAATATTGCTGTTGATATACATAAAAGATCTTCCCACTTCCCAGTAGCTTACACGCAGCAAAACAACACTGTTTGCACACGACACTAATCTCATAACTGACAGTAACAAACAAGTTGTTGAAACGAAAGCCATCGAAACAACCATTGTCCTTTCAACTTAGTTTTTTCAAAATAAACTCAAACTGAATGTAGATTAAAAGCTATCTATATAAGCTTGCACCAAGCACAAAATAAACGTTCAAATCAAGTGAACATAAAATTTAATAGCACACCAATATAATAATAAATTCTAGGAATGTGGATTTCACTGGCTCAAAAATTAAGCCAGGTATGCTTTGCAATAAAAATAATTTCGAACGTTTTAAACTTACGTACGACCAAAGTAATATACTGTGACGCTACTGAGGTAAGGAATTATATTCTGGGAAAACTCACTAAAAAGCAAAACAGTAATAAACCACACAAACGAGTTATAAGACAAAAATGAAGACAAAGCGTAGTGAACATCGTAAACCACTTTTCAAATAATTAAATATCCTTACATCACCTTGTCTGTATATTTTATTCAGATGTTTACCATGCGTCGTCAAGTGTCTTCTTTCCAGAAGTTACAAATTCAAAAATAAAGTTCGAGGTACTGTTTACATACCCTTTTAGTTGTGGAATTTACTATTTTAATTTCAACATTAACTCATGACTGATGTTACATCGTCACGTAAAGAACAATGGCACATTCATGTCTTCGATTGTTTCATTGAGAGTAATGCTGACACTACTTTACTGCTATGCCACATCATTTGACCCACAAATGATCAGTTTTCATAATTTCATCCTAGTAGTACCTTTTCAAACACTCAAGTTTGACATCAGCAGTGACAGATAGTGTGAAGATTGTTTTACCCCAGAATGGTGCTAATTCCCCTACCGTGAGTATCTGAATATATATGGACACAATTCCTTTTCTCGGTTGTGTACTACTAATACTACGCGCACGTGGATGCTTTTGGTTTTTCATAGCTTTTGGATTTTGGGTCATCTATATTTTTAGGGATTTTTGTTTGATGGCATTTTCTTTAATTTGTACTTTGACTTTTTGTCCTCCATTTCGTATACACATTTCCGAGAACTTTGATCATCACTGTCTCTCCTTGATCATCATTGGGGGCAGAAAAAGAACATTCCACAGATCCTTTCTCCATATTTTTTCCTGTAGTTTAATTCCTTGTAACATCCTTATTCCATGTGTCACATTTTTGCGAATAACTATTGGATGCTTTTAAGTCTCTCAGCCATGAGAGTATCTTCCGTCAGTATTTTTATTATTTCGTCTTTAGTTCCCAGTGTTTCTTGAAGGTTCGAACATAGTTCTTATTTTCCACTTGAGAATTTTGTGCTCCTGACATATGCACCGGTTTTATTACAGTCGTCTACATTATTATTGTTGGAAGAGATTTTATTAGCAATCAGGCTGCTATAATGGACTCTTTTGAGTATTTTCGCCTTTTGTTAGGGTAATTTTTTCGTCGTTCTTTTGATTGTTAATGCATTCGCAATTTTCATCAACTAACGTGCACATTTGTATTGGGTACTTCTTGGTGAAGTTACAGATACATATAACAGTCGTGTGTATGACCTAAAAACGCAGTTTAATACCTTCCATCAGGGAATAGTGAAACACAGTAGTTTTAGATTATTTGTTTTATCTTGTTAAAATAAAAAAATAAAAAGTCTTCAGTCGCCCGTAGGCACATTATTGAGAAGGTAGCATATTATGTAGAACGAGGATAACCTGCTTAAGTTTTCCTTCTGATCTAGTTTCTGAAAATTATCCTTGTCTGCCAAAGATCTTTCTTTTCTCTCAAATTAAGCATTTATGGAGTGATTGCCTGTCTATTTCTCAAGGAAAATAAAGTGTTTTTCAGCGAACGGCCGGGGCTCGGTCGATTTAACTTTGGCTTTATTAGGAAGGACTTGAGTTCTCGCCCCGCGGTGGTATTTTCAAACTCTTTGACTTTTCTCCCACATCCCTCTTTGTTAACATTTGTAAATGGTCCTGAAAGTTTATTCGGACAAATACATCAAATCAGTCTTTGTTTAGTTTATTTCATCATAAGAAAACTGTGTGCTATTGGCTTGTGCAGAAGCTTGCAACATTCTCTGAAAGGCCATCAGCTCTGAAAGTTTTGATTGCCCGTACGCTACACTGTAAAAAGTGGAAACACGAAATGGATGAAAGTTACTCCGCTTTATGGAGAAATAAAAGTCAAAAATTAGCGTTTTGTTGTATTTACTCTTAAACGTGGATGTAGTGGAAAGATTGGTAAAATTAACTCCATTTTAAAGTTAAACACTTTATTTGTAATAGCTTAACGTTAACTGGAAATGGGTTGAAACTGGCCAAAGTAATTTGTCCATGAACGTTCAACTTATTTTACGCTTAAAACTTGGTCGTTTTCTAATCAAAGTGTAAGCTAAACTGGCAATTTTGAGGTTACGTACTTTTGTGGATGAAATTTAAGCCTTAGTTGGATATTCTATAATCCAGTAACAAGAGTAACGTTACTTGCTTGTCACTGAACGTCCCGCCATTTTGAGTGTTTACATTGCCTTTACACTGTGAACAGCAAACAGTTTACTGGTGGACCGAGAAATTAAGTTGGGTATAAATCTTTACACTGTAGCAAACGTATCTCTCCATTTTTCACGAGACATTCCTCGTAGTAAAATCAAAAACGTGTTAATAATTAACCTCCTTCACAGTAACACCATAGCTCGCTCGGAAAGCCAGCGTCACCAACTGCCTTCGTAGCGAAGTGGTTAGAGCGTCTGACCAGTGTGCTTATGGACCCTGGATCGAAACACGACCACTTCAACTTTTTTTTTTTTTTTAATTTTAAAGGAATATTTCCTTTTATTCTTTTCTGCTTTTAAAAAATGCTCGGATTGAATGAAATACGTTGGAACACTCATATATATGTATACACGCATTTTGAAATTTTACAGAGAGTAAAATGTTCAAGCGAAAACTGGCTGAATGTAGGTTAATCCAAAAAGGGGAGGCAGCTCAGCTGCCTCCATTTTTTGGATGAACGTTGTGTCTCCTATTTTTACAGTGTAGGTCAAGATTGCTTTTGGTTTCCTTGGTACTATTCAAGCCGATGTTGAAAACTCCAAAATTTACTTTATAAAATATATCTATTTATTATAGAACTCTCGGAACTTCTTAGGTTGTTTTAAGTAGGATATTAGACAATAAATTTCTGTTCCACATAAAGCTGGTATGATTTTAATGTGTGCAGAAAATAACCTACCACAAAAAAGTACTTAGTTTATTTCGTAAATTTTTTTGTATGTAGATGTTTGTTTCTAGAAATAATACACTGAACCTGCAAGTAAAGTTCAAGTACAATCACAGAATTGCTAACCACACCACACCAAACGAAACATATTTAAGTTTAAAAAAGTTCGCGGGACATAGTAAATAGAACACTTACGGTGTATGTGTGTAAAGAACAGACGTACACGTATCTGGTCTAGTTTCGGATACAAAGGAATTACTAGCATAATACTGTACACACATACATACACAATCCCATTAAATTATTGTAGAAATATACTATTGCAGATAAAAATATATTTGTGGGGAAGGCAATGGACAATTATTCTCCATTCGGAAAATATTTGCGTGTCTCTTTTTCTTTTAGGTCAACCTAACGATGGTTTCATGAAGGTTGGAATGAAAGCTGTGTGTATTACAAAACAGATTATTATCATTTTGTACGGGCAAATAAAAAACAAAAAGAGAGAAAAGTAGTCATTATTTTGAACATACGTAAGTGTACGTGCGTTTATTTAATCATGTGTAACAGTTTTCGTGCTGGATAGAAAATATTGGACACACACGTAAAAACATACCTCTCACAATTTATCTTCAACCTATTGGTTGTATAAATACGATATCAAATGTAAATAACATTTACCTGTGTTACACGAATCAAGTCAGCCATGTACTTATTAGAATTTGGTTACGGGGGTATGTGTAGGCATGAAATTGTATTAAATAATATGCTTGAAATTATACAATTTTTAGGGTAAAAATCTAAATGTCTTGTGTGTGCAGGGGGAAGTTCGTACCCCACGGTTCTTCCTCATACGTCTCTGAAACAGAGTTCTGTTGCTAGAAATCGGCTTCTTTGTACATTAATTTCCTGGTCCTTTTGTGCTGTGTATCGTACCAAAGTATCAGTTGTTCACAGTTCGAGTCTCTTTTTACTATTTATGCAGACGCTGTTGTAGCTTTTCTTCAGGTTCATATTTAATTAGTACGTTAATATCTCCTGATGCATGCATTGAGAGTGGCATTTGTTTCCCGTGGATGTTAGTGACTTAATCTGTAGTGGAAACGTTTGAACAGATTGAAGATGAAAGACTTCTTGGAGAATATTTAACTTTTTTTTTCGATACGATCTCCGAAGATTACTGTGATTCCTATTGATTTTGAACACAAGTATGCACATCGTTGAAAATTCCCTATATTCGAAATTAAACCAACAACATGCTCAGTGTTGTGTAGTATCGAAATAAGGGTATTATAACTAATTCGACTAGCTCGGAAATGCAGGACATTGGTTAGCAAATAGGATACACCGAGGTGGCTGAGGGGGGTGGGGATGGGGGACGAGTTTTGGCAGCACTCATCTGCTTTTGATAAAAACTTTGGTAAACTTTATTTTTATATTGGCCAGTTTAGTAACTTTGGACTTCGGCCCGTCATGATTCGTCCTTTAGCCATTAAAATCCACACCAATGCTCCTGTCGGGACCTTCGAGTCGTTGGCCTACCGCCGTAGACCACACTGCTACCCGGCCGGCTTCATCTGCTTTTGAGATCACAAGTCGCCATTGACGGAACATTAGTTAGCATTTCAAAGTTTTTTTTTTTTTAATCTTCCAGATAGCCGAGAAAAGGAAATGAAGAGGACAAAACAAATTGCAACTTCTGCCTTTTTTTTTTAAAGTCCTTCAGTGTATAATTTGTTTTCCTCAACTTGTTTAACCGTTAGGGGAAAAGAAATATGCGATAAAACGAAGATAAAGAAAAAGCTAAAATCAGAACTAAGTTTCTTATTCAGATTTTGCCACACCCATTTTTTTATTCACGTTTTTATTTTTATTTTGATTATTCGTAAGAAGTAAATAAGTTATCATAAGTGTAAGTACTTATTAGTTTACCAATTAACTGAACCCAACTACTGGTAGTTTGAGTGAGAAGAGTTGTATTGTAACAGGAAATTTCCCCTCCAGCGTGACTTTTGGCGTCAATGTAAACTTGTTTAAAAAAGATAATTATATCGAAAGTAAACTTTCCTTTTTAACTATCCATAAAATCTATATTGTTTGTGGTATGGTCGAAGTTCAGCATCTTTTACAATCTAAGTAACATGTAATTTAAGGCAACTCGAGATTTACTTATTACATGCAGTTTGTCACCTCCGATGTAACAAGCTTTCAGTCCCCTTCACTTCCCACGTGTAGGTTGGAATCTTATTTCTCAAATCTTTCACTTTGCTCACAAATGTTTGTCTTAAAAATTCGGACAAAACGTATTTTGTACGCTCTATAATCTTCTCTGTTCAAAACGTAATATTCTGGCAGTCGAGAAAGATCGTTAGCACTGGCACGATTAATAATGGAGAAAGTGTTTTCAAAATGGAAGTCGAATCGGTTATAAATATTGTTCTAGTATTCGGATTACTGAGACTTTTATTGAAATACTATTACTAATTACTGAGAATATTAGTCGAAATACTATTAATAAACCAAAATTCATAATGATGTCATAATGTTACGTAGAGAATACATTTATTTATTATTAATTGTTTCATTAAATAAAGCTTCGCCTCTTACCGTCAAAGATATTTGCTTTTCACTGGTTTCTTATTTTTTGATCTAATTACTTGAAGAACACGGACAAAAATAGAGAGAGTTAGGAAAGAGTGCATACAAAGGAACGTGGAAGATGTGTGTAATGTATGTATTTTGTCTTCCTTGTCTAGAATGTAACTGAGCATTATAATTAAAGTTCAAACTACCACAGTTATTTTGATAAGTAGAAAGAAATACTTTTCATGTTCTGATTTCCGGGTCAACTTCTACTATCTGGTCTCTTCCTTGTTAACCAAATTCCCACAGTCTTAACATTTTCAAAGTTGAGAAGTGGTCAGTGATAATTTGCTTGTTTGCAAGGTAAACAGGAATATAGAAAATGAAAAAAGTCAGTCACGCTTGTTTAGGTTACGGAAGTATGATACTCTTTCCACATTCCTACTGCACTATCCTGAAGCCAAGGCCTTGGAAATAAAAGGAAAAAAACAGGTGGTATAACAGGTACCATACTGCATTTAACTATACTTACAGCGCAATAATTTTAGAAGAAAGAACGTCATACCTCTTTTTTATTGCAATTTATTAATCAAGCAGGTTTCCTTATAAGATACTAGGTTGGTACGGAAAGATTGCTTCTGTCAGATACCTTCAAGCTAACCAAGTTGTACACCAAGTACCAGGAAATAAAAACTGTGTATCATGTTTACCTTCATTTTGGCACACCATGCGATATGTAATCTTAACATTTTCCTTCGTATAACAGGTTTTCTTTACGTTTTTTCGTCACCAAAAACTTTGGTTATTAATCTACTCATATATATATATATATATATATATTTAAAAAAATCCTAATCTGTTTCTGTTCCTGATTTTTTCTCTTCCTGCTTCTCAGAAGGAATACAAGTTTTTTATTTTAATGCCTCAACTTTCCACCTATTATTCAAATTGAGGTAGGTCAGAATTTATCTCCTACAACTAAGTATTGAAGCAAGTATAATATTAACAAATATCTGAGTCCTTGTACGAATCATGTTTCAGTAGGAAATGAAAGTAGAATCGGATGTGGAATGCAAGTTCATGTGAAAATATTTACTCGATTTACGAAATAGCTGCAAAAACTATTCTAAATAACCGGTTTCTATATCTCAATAGTAGTTAGATCGCTCTAACGTATAACGAAATCATTAATCATTCTGTTTTTTTCACAAATTTACTCTCGGATTTGACAGGTCACTAATTGTTTTTGCTATTCACAACCCTTGCTTCTCACCCCCTACCCGCCTAGGCACAGAAAAATGTATAACAGAATGCCACAAGGCATTTGCCTTTTCTGTTGATGATGAAAACATAAAAAAAAATTAGGAAGAAATTTTTTTTAATTTGTAACTCGAACCACAAGAAGATATAATGAAGTCATCGCCTAGGGCTCAAGGCCAATTTAGTTGAAGAAAAGAAGAGAAAAGGTAGAGATGATTTTTTTAAATAAAATTATTATTGTTGATCATTGATATCAATGCAAGAAACTTGAAGTACTCGTCAATATTACGAAGATTTAGGTACCTCTTATTAGCTTTTTGTTAGTACAAGGAAACGGAGTATATATGAAAATTAATATAACATTATATGAATAATAATAATTGATGAATAAAAGTGCATACTACAATGGCATTAAACAAAATTATTTGATTAAACGACATTCTAGGACTAAAGCTCATGCGCATGAGAAACGAATGAAAGGAAAATGCGCAAGAAAATTGCGTGTAGTAATCCAATGAGTTTGTATTTATGGTGAACATACATGATTGGTTGAAGGGTTATATTGTGATAGCGATTGAAGTGGAAGGAAGTCAGTTTGTGAGAAGATAGCCATGGCATCATTTGCAGAGATTGACGAGAGTGCCTTAGTTACAGCGGCAGAGGAAATCGAGGCCTCTGTGAAACCTACTATTTCATCGTGTAAGTGTACTTCCCGATGGATCGACGAAGCATGCATTTGGCGTGCTATTAACGATTGGACTCCCGGCAACCATCTTATATGCTGGGGATGTTTTAAGGGAAAAGGTAGTCAACGTGATCATGCTTGCATGGGTATGGATGGATTTTCGTTTATTCCAATTCCCTGGGAGGAAACACAATCATCGTTAAACAACAAAGCAGCAGATATTTTGAAGAATCCGGAAACTCAGCAGAAGTTGTTTGCTGTGTACTTGGAATCTCATCCTGATGGTGTGAACCTTGCAAAAAATTTGGATTGGGCATTACAGCACTTGATGAAAACTTGTGTTTGGAAGTTGAAAGAAGCATTGCTGGAAAAAGATTGCCACTCGTCGCCATATTGCTAAGAGACAGTGTTTGTGAAGTGACATTATATTCATTGGAACTATAATTATTGGAATTGTGTAGTGGACCATCCTATTTACTGGAACTGTGTAGTGGACATTGTGTTTTCTTTAGTGGATATTATGGCTCGGTGTACATACTGTATTGGTGAATATATTTTGGACAAGTGTGTGTTGAACACCGTAAGTACTTATTTACAAAATAATCCTATTGAATGCGCTGAGTGTAATTTACATCAACCCCATAATTGCATGTACGTTTGGAATACCGGATTTGTTATTGCTAACTATATTCAAAGTCATTTGAACGATCCAGAACTTTTCAAAGACTATTATGAACTTTTTGTACAGCAGGGTCATTCACATATTTTGAAAACTACCTTGTTTAATGTTATTTGTCAATTTATTCGAGACCCTGAATGCATTGCACAAATTATACCTGTAATTGTAAAACAAAACAAAACTGTGACTAGTTCACGCGTACTTAGTGCAAGACAGTACATCATTGACTTTCAAGGGTTTAAGATTTCCCCTAAGGAATACATTATTAGAGAATTTTGTTTAGTTGCATGTGATGCCACCTTGATATTTCATAGTCTTTTGAAATTACCTTGCGAACGTTGTGAATTAGCTGCTGCATATCAAACACAAGTAGATTGGCTCACACATCATTTGCATGGGTTACAGTGGAATACGGCCAATGGATATACTGTATCCCACATTCGCCATATATTGTCACAATGTTGTGATATGGGATCCATCTTTTATTGTAAGGGTCATGAAAAGATGGTGTTGTTGGAAAAAGTATTTCAACTGAAAAATATTGTAAATTTAGAAGACCAAGGATGTCCTGCCTTACGTGCACTGAATTTCAAAGTGGACATTTTAAAATGTACGTATCATGAACCGGTGAAAGAATATGCATGTGCTTTGCGGAATTGCATACAGTTACAATACTGGCTAAAACTTCAAACATTAAAAGTTGTTGACGGAATATCCACAATGAAATTGTAACTTGAAAAGATAATAAATCTATTGGACCAGAATGTGTATTTTTTTATTTCATGAAATGAAATTCAAACGATTAAGAGGTAAAAGGTTTTTATTACATCTAAACTACTCTACTACATGGATTATACAATTGTTCTTTAATAAGTTACATATGATAAATATTAAAAAAAAACTATTTACATTTTTTGTTTGCTTTCAACATTTTGTTGACCAAGTTCAGTACCAGTTGATCATTTCGTTGTAAGTTGGTTTTTGAAAATTTTGAAAAGATATTTACATTTCTAACTTTATAATAAATATATATGATACAGAATAAACCACATAGAACGGAATTGTCAGCTTGGTATTGAACTTTATTTACATGATAAATTGAAGAATTACGTTGAAGAAATTGTAGTATTGGTTTTGGTGGATTGCGGCCGAGACTATCAAAATAAAAGGCGCGACGATTTTTATTAATGTAGATACATGTCCAGTGTGTTCCTTGCTGATATGACGGACTTAAATTAATGATTATTGCAGCAGGTGCCTTCACTATTACAGGTAAGTGATTTAATGCATATATGCCAGTCAATATGGAACTTGTAACACAGTCATGCAACACAACACTTAACATTTGATCGCTCCACATAGTCACTTTGAATTACAGTCTACATCATCATATTCAAGTACACTGGAACTTGGAGTAATGGGGGTTGGATTATATATGCTTTTTGGTTCATGACTTACATATCGTGACAAATCATGGTAGGTGAGAAATTTACTATAACATTGCGCTTCATAAAATGCACATCGGAACGTATGGAACTGATGTTGGTAATGACCACAATGACTTGCAGGAAAAAGTAATTTATTTGATTTTGGACAGTTCAAATCTTCTAGATTTAATACACTTCGTCCCAGGAGTCGTTCCAAAAACTGTTGTCTGTGGCGACCATGAACGTAGAGAACATCAATATGTTTTGTATAGTTTACAAGGACTTGTTGCAAATTGTCGTATGCTACGTCGCCTTCTGACCATTGTAATCCATAGATGTTTGTGGACAGGTACTCGTTGTCCAATTGAAGTGTTAGTGGTAAGTCTTCACTGCTAAAGGGTTGTTTAAAAATCCAAGTATGTGCGGTATTAAGATCAGGATTGACAACGGCCAACTCCTTGACGATAAGGTCATCGTCACCAGCTTGATCAAACGCTAAAAAGTGGATGATTGCCCTCATACTGTTGTTATTACACTGATGTAAACAGGAATTTACTTTCACCTTATATACATATTTTGAGATAGAGTGCCAACTACTTAAATAATAATAACGACACAAAATTTATGATATTCAACGCCGAATTGATCAATTATACCATATTATCCGTATAAACGTTTCGGTCTTTATCTATCTGAATTAATGAATCAAATTGTGCATACACCACACAAGTAATGGAATGTTGAAGATTTTGGCTGAACCCCATTTTAATATTTACAGGTGAATCTTTGACGACATCCCATGTAGAATCGTCTAATGTATTAGTAGGCGACAAAATAAAAGCATACAGCGTATAGCCATTAGGATATTCTTCAGGTGAAATGGTATGCCCTGCATTTTGATGAAATATACCAGTCCCGGAAATTAAAGTATGGTAACTCGGAATAAACAAATTGTTTGCAAAATCAGGAGTCAAGGGAGTAGGTGGATAAAATTTAGAACCAACCTGCACTTGAAGTTTGTTGAGATTAAAATGTTGAAATTGGAAAGGATTTTCATTATATTGTCCATTAAAGGCAGTATTTGAAACAAATCCAATAACAAGACCTTTAGGTACTTTTCCTAAAAATAAATTGTCCAAATTGAAACTAGATACATTTTGAGGAATGGTATGAACACGTGTTTCTACACGTGTCAATGGAAGTTTAGCAGTATCCTGAAGCATATATTGATTTAATTGAAGAGACACATCAGCAGATATTTCCAAACGACGTGCATACAGTATAACTTCCTCCAAATGAACTTTGAAATCAGATTGTTGTCCTGCCATAATACAGAATGCATCTTTACTACGACTGAGTTTAACTCGCATATTAACTTTATTGGGAAGAATACGATTAAGGGTTGTAATATCAGTGTAAACACGACCAAACATTTCAATAGATGCACTACCTGCAATCATTGCACTACGTTTTT